>OMKL01138555.1:1424-15183 GCA_900302295.1 Parasudis fraserbrunneri | reverse complement strand
TGAACTGCACTGTAATGTGAAGTTTTATATCAAACCAAAACTCTGTAAATTTCAAATGGCATATCCTTAAATATTTCAGATCCCATTTTTTGAGATTCATATATTATTATTATTTTTTTTTTTTTTTTTTTTTTTTTTTTTTTTTTTTTTTTTACTTTTCATGTAATTGAGAACCCTTTCAAAAGTGCATAATGGGAATACATTTGCCTCCTATGTAAGTGTAACACTGTAGCATCGCATTGTCTTCGACTTCCCGCTGAATCTCCTTGTATTACGGTATATAGGTCCTGTGTTTCTGGGTGTGCGTGAAGCTCGTCTACCAGAGTCTTCTCTGTCTCTCTCTCAGTTATGTGCATTGTAAGAATTATTTCAAAATGCCCATATTGTAGTCTTATGGATATGGTGTTGTTTCATACTGTGATATCAGTATGAATTCTGTATACGATAAGATAAAACCTTTATTGTTCCAGATTGTGTATTATGTCGTTGTCGCCAGCTTATTGTCTGATGTGGGGTTGTCTTCATACTTTTACATGCTGAACTCAGTGAGCATTGCATCTACGTGTACACGTTCTGGAGACAAAACTAGACTCATTAACTAAGGATGAGAAAGTGATGGTGATACAGAATGCAAAGCACCTTTGGTCCAATAGTTTCACGGCAGGCCAGCAACGAAGACCATGTATAGGCTTAACCTCTATAGTAAGTGACGTGCCTATTCCGCATCCTTATACATGGTTGAGCCTACACGAGCCTCATTTGAATGATCGAGAATCTTACACTGCATCTTTAACAAGACCTCTTTTAATCGATTCCAGTGGCCCTGCCAGTTCTGAAAAGGATAGGCTCTTTTCACAGCTGCCATTTTGACTTGTCATAGGGTAAACAAAGGTGTGTGTATATATAGAGAATATTCATTATTTTATATCTATGGTAACAGCTTTGTTTACCCATCTATGACAAGTCAAAATAGCCGCCACCACCAGACATGCCTGATCATTGTTGAATATTGTGGGGGCAATTTCAATGTTTTTTCATCTTCTAGAAAGTCACATGGCATGTGTCTAAGGCTCTCTCGTTGATCAACAGAGCTTTGTAGGTCATGATTAAGGGACTCATTTGTCTAGCCCCACTCCATCTGCTTTGTCTCAACCTTCCAAGTAATTAAGGGGCTGTGGGTCACAGAATGCTGGATTGCTTCAGGGGGTTTTCACTCTCACTTCCACGCACCCATTAGCTACTCTGCCAATGCCTTCCATATGTAGGTTACACACATGTTCGGGTGTTGTGTGTGTGCTGTTGTGTGTTGTGTTTTTCATGGGAGCAGTCATAGAAATTGAAATTGATGTTTTAATTATCCTTTGAGATGTGTTTCTTTTCTCTGAGGGAAGAGGTGTCTGGAGTATGAAAAAAACAAACAATCTGGTAATTATTAACTGATGTAATTTCTTTGGGCATTGTATTTTTCGTTTTCAGTGATTCATGCTGGCTAATTATGTAGAACACGTGTCACACTGGTTTGATGCGGCACAGTGTTGTGTAATGAAGCAATTGATATCGCTGCATACAAATGTACTGTACATATGTCGCATTTAATCATACAGCGGTATTCTGGGGTAAAAGACACCCCACTGTAACAAGAATGACAATGAAATCTTCTGTCACAGCAGGGTCGATACAAAGTAGTTTATCTTGCTGCTTTTCAGCTGGAATTACCCCCGCTCAGACATCAAAAGACCTGAAGCCGAAAACACAGATGTCACGAAAGGTGGAAATCATCTCTTCATTTATTCATTCATCAGGATCACTGTGTATAGGTGGAATCAGTGGTTTGACTGTACAGAGATTCTCAAGGCAGCAGGATGCGACTGAAATTGGCAGCTGAAGGCACAATTACCTGGTGGGTATGAGAGACAGGAAAGTACAGGCAGCAGGAACTTCTGAAGAGGTTGCCATTGATGTGCCAGTTAAATATACAATCTGGGATTGATATGACCATCTACATTTTGGGCATAATGTATATATCTACTTTCTTGAGGGGCTAAACTTGTAGATGGAAAATTGTTTTTTGGAACTTTGGAATCATTATAACTCAAAATATATCTCTGTTTTATCCGTGTTTACCAACATTGCACATGTAAACAAATATTTTGCACTGTTGGCTCAAAAGTTGAGGAGTTAGCTGCTTTATACTGTTAGCTGGTCATTGTAAGGCTTTAACGATACATTTCAAAGTGAAACATTTTCATGAAGTAAATAAAATACTATGTAAACCAAGCCAGTGGTGGGGCGACAGTGTTTCAACAGGTGGTGCCAAAGCCAGGCTGCAATCACGGGTTGTGCCTTTAATCAGAATTGTTCAAGCTGCTGCATTTGGAGGCCAGAACAGAAATGTTCCATTTAATTAATTCAGAGTTGCAATTATTTTCGCCATTGCCTCTGCTGGGGGGGAAATAAGGAACTGCTTGTGATCGGATTACAACAGATGGGAGAATGGAGGGGGTCTAGCTTTTCGGATGCAAGGTGGGGTGTAGGGGGACGGAAGCGGAGGGGAGTGGTGCACCCCCACCAGTGGTCATTCACTGGTCATTGTCTACACCCTCTAATCACAGTCAGACTGCTCCTGCTCACCGGTGTGCTCCCCCACTTCCAAAAATAGCACTACAACACTGAGGCATGGGTAACGCTTTCCAAAACTCCCATTGAGCCATTGTGACATCATTGTTCTCAAAATTCTAATCTTATTTTTGAGATTGTACACCTGAAAGGGTAAAAAAAAAGAAGAAGCAGAGAATAGCAATAATAAAGCTCTGACTTTCCGACAAATTAATGAGCAAAAACTTGACAGTTTGCACCAAGAAAGTCACTCCTTGATTTCACGCAGTACTGTGTTCCCTGCATCACAGCATTTTTCACTCTCAGAGAGGAAGTGTTAACAAAGAATGTGTTGTCCTTAAAAGGGTACACCACCCAAATTAAGAATTCCAACATGTTATTTCCATGACCCAGGAAATTTCAGTCAATATTTGTGAACACGAGCAACTCTCCCAAACGCAGAAACCAGAGTAGTAAGCCTCAAACTTGTGATGTCATCGGGTATAAAGTCTGGAGCTGCTCCATTGACAATGGATGGGAGACCCACAGAATGCGGTGTTCTCAGCTCTGAAACAGAAAATGTACCCATATACACGGAACATTACCCTGGATGTTCTCAGTGTCACCTATAACATCTTTCCCAGTTCACTGTCTACGGAGCAGCTGCAGACTTTATACTGCCTGAACAAGTTAGAATTTTAGCACTCTAGTTTTTGGATTAGGGAGAGTTGTTCATGTTCACTAATAATTTTGGGACTGTCTTAGACCACAGGAATAACATGTATGAATTCTTAAATTGGGCGTAGTTCCCCTTTAACTAAACATATAAGTGTGTTAAAAACAACACAATTTGTCTAATTTATTTTAAACACATCTTTTACACTCGAACATAAGGCTTGGGGTGTTCAGCTTTGATGTTCATCAAAGAGAAGCCACTTAAGAAAAAAGGAAAAAGGGCCTACACACTGTATTGAGCTTGCAAATAGAATTAAAAAAAAAAAAATTAATAGTTAGACATTTCAATCCCAATGGATCTACCTCAGTTCCAAAACACATCCTTTATATAATTTGTAGCCTATGTGTCTGAATCCAACAAACAATGAAATGACCAGATACATATACAAGTTAGAAAATAAGTTAGGTTCATTTTGGCTTGCTTTTCCATTTATTCAAATACAGTTATCCCAGTAATATCACACAGAGCATCTGTGATTTCCTAGTCTCTCAAGCCAGCCTATCTCCTCCACAATCTTTGAATGCTCAAGAGATGGTCTGTAATTCAGCCCATTAAAATTTGAGAAGAGGAAGCAATCATCTTCCACCGGAAGCTCTTCAGACCTTAAGGTAATCGGCCAATCACGACGACACAGTGTTCACGAAAATGTATTCCCCCTTGGAAACATAACGGGGGCAGGCGATTGCAATGCTAGCTGTGTGCTATTTTCAATCCGCCGATAGCTAGCATGGAAAATGGGCCAATGAAACCGGTGAAAGAAGACACTGATAGATGCAACAAGGAGGAAGTGACATCACAGGGGATACAGAAGTGGGGAAATGACCGCACATCCGCCTTATTTACTACTCACTTTGAGAGCTGCTGAATTACAGATGGGTAGGCGGAAGCATTTGGAAATCGGGGGAGCCAATGCATCTGTCTTGAGAGACCAGTGATTTCCCCATTGGCCAGGCGTCTAATTCACTACATGATATTCAATTTGGGGGCGTAGAGCTGTGGTTTCAGTGGCAGTAATTTTTAGCAGAAGATGAACACCCAGGCAGCTGTGGTGCGGGATAAGGACAAGGCACCCCATTAGCTAAAAATCCCTGGCCAGCACAGAGCTGTGCCGCCATTAATGTGAGTAGCAGTGAATCAGCAAAACAGCAATATGAATAATTCCTCCGTTATTCTCAGCTGGTGTCTGACCGCGCCTGCCTGCCACCTCATTTACAATTAATTTACCCTTATCTCATAGGTATTTTGAGAAAATAAAAACTCAGAGGTCAAGCTAAGCAATTTTCTTTGATAAAACTCAGAAGATTGAAAAAGTCAATGTTGGATTAGAGAGGGCTTCTCACCAAAACCCACGAGAAAGTCAACATTTGCTAAAAAGAACAGGACAGAGAAGGGCGATGTGATAGCCATTTAACTTTGAATAGGCTTGGGGTGAAATGTTATTTCTCTGAAGGAAAAAGAGAGCTTGAGGGAACATGCACTTCATCTTGATGGCAGGGGAAAAAGAGCACAGCACAGCCCGAGTCTATGTGCATGCCGTTTTTCTTGGTCCATATTGCACTCCTGCAGGCAAAGTGACGGACAGCCATGCTAGTTGGAGGGCAGAGCAGGAGCTGACACGCTGTAAAGTCATGGAGTGTGTAATTGTATCTGGGCCTCCCACGTCTCAGCCAAACAGACAACAGACTAACATTTCACTCTTAATTGGGACATATTATGTATCTTTTCAACAATTTTATATGGCTTCCTTGAATCTGTGGAATATGTTTCTTAAGTTATTGCAAATAAAAAACTCTAAATCTAATTTGAGTTTGCCTATTTATTTTCTAGCACTGCTTTCTTTGTATTGATCATGCCTTTTTTGGTGGGTGCAGCATACACCACATTTTTTATTATTTACTTCTCTGCCTGGCTACCCCACACTCAAGAGTAAAAACTTTTAGAAACTGGGCAGTACATTAGGTAGGCAGTCTTCCTGGCTCCAACAAGCACAGATAATTCATTATTCTACAATGTTAAAATAAGCAGGGTCTGGATCCATGATTCTGATTGGCTAGGAAGCGTCACGTGACCTCCATTTTGCGGGGTAAATCACACGATCTATCCCGCTTGGGACCGCTAATATTCTACAATTTATTCTACAATCTTGTAAATAAATGATTGCATTTCACAACTATGTGGTAGTCTAACTGTTGTAGAAAAGCAATTAACCCCTCAACAACCGGGCATAAATCCACCCATTTACCCCTTCCTCTTGGGGTTAATTGCTTTAATTAAAGCTAATGTATTGCTTGTGAGGGGAGGGGGTGGGGTCTTTACATTTGCAGAGCCTGCAATTAGTTTACAAAACATATTTATTATATCCCCAAACGACAGTGTAGGGGATATTATGGTTTCACCCCGACTTTTTGCGTTACCACGATAACTCCAATAGCTTTCATTTGAATCTCTGCGCATTTATGACCCCTAGAGGATGAACCCTATTGATTTTGGTGACCCCATGAGCTTTCCTCTAGCACCACCTTCAGGCCAAACTTTCAATTTAGAATTAGTGTATCTCGAATACCTTTAATTCTCTTCTAATTTGCTGTGCACATTCATGACCCCTAGAGGAAGAAGCCTATTGATGTCAGGCCTAACCTTTGATTTTCAAATTAGTTTAGCTCCCGATCCGTTAGTCATACAGTCATGAAACTGGTATCCAGATATGCATCTACTACTACTATATTTAATTATTGGAAAAACACTTTTTTCCCTACTCCCCCTAGCCTGTTCACTTGATTCTCACCAAACTTGCTGCTTGGAATCTGGAGACTTAGATTATTTAGAATTTAGATAATTGATAGGCCAAATCATATGACTGCCAGATCCAATCAAATGATCGCAAAATGCATGGTAAACAGGAAATTATTTGTTTCTTGTGAATGCACTGTCCGATTTCCACCAAACTTGACAAATATGTTTGACTTACCATAGCAAGGAGGCCTATGAAGTTCTGAGTCATCTTGCTCAATGGTGGCACTATTCTCATAAATCAAAAAACTAGGGCTGTCAAAGTTAACGCGATAATAACGCGTTAACACAAATTCCTTTTAACGCCACATTTTTTTGACGCATTAACACACATGCTGTTATGCTGACCCTTTGCCCGACAGGTAGTTTAGGAATCAGCTAGCAATATTAAGTTGGATGGTGATAGCAAACAGCAATGGATAAAGAAAGGTATTTTGAATGGCAAGTTCAGCTACAAAGCCCTCCCAGATGAGTATCCCTTCCAGCTTCCACATATAACGTTAATGTTAGCTGTGCAGTAGATCGGGTAATTCCCTCTCTCAAGTTGTGGCATTATGAGACAGCCTTTAAGAGTGATTTTTCTGTTTCTCCAGTCCACTAATTCTGTCCTGATATAGCCAGATAATGTATCAGCTAGTATTGTTGTAAACTGAAAGTTCATTTCTACCTAAAGCCATGAAAGATTAGGGCTGCGTGATTGGCCAGTCTATGATAAATTTGCACATGGGTCTCTACTCTCTCCCTCCCCCTCTCTCTCATACACATTCATTCCCTCCCTCTCTCTCATACACATTCTCTGGCATCCGATGACAATGTTTTGGGATTGCTCGTGATTATGAAAAGGCATGGGGCTATGGGGGGAAGGAGTATAATAAAGGATTGTGGTTATATAAAAGTTGGAATTACTGCAAACAAATTCTGATACTGTGGACTCATTAGAACTTGATTTTGGTAAATGTTTATTTTGTAATAAAATTATTTTGTAAGCTCTGTTGGTGGTGCAGACTGAAGCCCTATACAGACTGAACGTGGTTTGAGCTGAGCTCGCTGCCTGGTACAGCAGGTTCAAGGCGATGCGATCGCTGATTGATGACAGACCTTCCCAGTCATTATGCCCATCTGTTGTTTGCCATGTTATGATTATTTGAAGCATTTTCTTTTATCATACTAAATGCAGTACCTTTGAAGGTTTCTGGACAATATTTGTCATTGTTTTTTTTATTTTATTTTTTAATTTTTTATTTAATAAATACATTTATTAAATAAATTGCATAAAGCAAGCATATTTGTCCACTCCCATGTTGATAAGAGTATTAAACACTTGAAAAATATCCCTTTACGGTACAATTTGAACAGATTAAAAATGTGTGATTAATAAGCGATTAATCACGATTAACTATGGACAATCATGTGATTAATCGGCATTAAATATTTTAATCGATTGACAGCCCTACTTAAAACGTGAACTACTCCTCAACAGCTCATATTAGGGGCATGATCAAAAGGTGGATTGAGGATTCGGGCCATTCAGGGATATACCCGCTTTCACAGCGGTCTAGTTATACCTCATCATAAATTCAAACAAAATTATTGAGCCACTGAACCAAACTTAAGCCTAGAATATGTTTGTAAACAAAATTGTGGGCCCTGTCATTGTAAACAACATAAACAACAACAATGACTACAACAAACTGAAACAGTAACTTTTCAGGTAGCTTTCTAGCTTCAAACTCTTGAAGCTTTTTTTCTCTCTGAGGACCATTTGTTTATTCAATTATTAAAATATACAATATAATCTTTTACTTTCTATTTACTTTTAATTTAATTTCAAATTTCTCTCCCAAAACTGCATAAAGCATCTTGTGCTGAAATAACATAGGTTGTGTTGTCCCCAAAAGATAGAAGTTATAAAATGACACAACCTGGCTTAAAATTGTGCTGCTGATGCGTCGTGTTGTTTTCTCAGTAAATCTATAACATATAGGTGTCATTTCAAAACATATTTTTTTAAGAGTGTTACTTCTCTTTGAGGGTGAGAGAAGGGGCTGTGAAGGGGATAATAATGGGTCCAGCTGAAGGTGTCAATTTTGTTTAAACTTTTGCTACTGTAGAGAGGACATCACTGAGGGCGGCCAACCTGTCTCTCAGAGCTTTGTTCACCTGAAAAATAAGGTGTTTATGGGGCGTTCTGGTGACTCACCAATCTAAGGTGCATAATAGCAGCGTCCTGGGCTTGATGCCATCCTGAGACCTTTGTTGCAAAGGTCTCTATCTCCCAAGGTTCCTGTTCTTCTCTACTGTGCTGTCCGATAAAACAGAAAGCCCTCAAATATATTTAAAAAGGATACAAGGTGTCATGGATATGAAGCAAAGTGCCATGCCAGTGAGCTGCCACTAAGGGCAGAGTGGCTAATCATGACTGACGAATTGACTAACTGACTGACTGACTAATTGACTAACTGACTGAATGACTGACAAGAGTGACATTGCTAGTCTATGACGGGCTTTGCATCTAAAAATAAATAAGGTGTCTCACTGTCCGTAATGGTGTTTACATCACTTCAAAAAAGGGCTTCCAAAGAATCTCTCCAGCTATGAATGTGATCTATTTGAATTGTGAATACAATGGATACCCAAGGGACAGACTGGATTTTAACATTATGAGTCACAGACATAGTTGTATAGCCTGTAAATTAGCCTTCAGCCTTCTCACGCCAACATTTCACTCCCATTTGTCAAGCTATTTTGAAATGGAACAAATCTAAAACCATGGAGGCAGCCCCATAGCTAACCTCAACCACTTAATTGTCTGACCTCATAAGGCATTTTAAGGGGAGTGCGGTTCCAAACAATAGCTCTGTTATATTGCTTTGAATTATTTTGACCTCTCCTGTCAAACATAAAGCAGTGATCCGCCATTCCACTGCCGCTGACCACAGATCCCGATTGCAAACTTCAAACTTGCCTCTGAGCCCCGCTGTTCCATCTCAACCTCAAACCCCCTCCAACTTGGTTAAAATCCCTGTGTCCTCAAGATTTGTACAAGATAGTGCAGGTATGTGTGTTTCGGGGCCAGAGTTGGGGCGTATATAAGGAACAAGACACCGAGCTGGTGTATAAAGAAAGGCAGTTAGAGGCCAATAAGTTTGGTGCTTTTTAACATGCCACCATGCAGTATAATTAGCCATGAGTATAATTAGTATCACAGTTTATTCAAATACATGGTAATATGCAACCCAGATGGGTGGCTCGATGGACTTGATCTGCAACAGTTTTATGATATGGATCACGACCCCTAACAAGAGAGTGATGCCTGTTCGCGACCATCCTACATAGCCAAGCATAGACAGAATGGTGAACTTTGACACAAAATAATGATATTTATTTCCACTTTTCAGGCTATTTAATTTGATGAATGATTGTGGGAGGGCTTTTGACTTCACAAGAAAATGCATCTATACCAATGACTATAAACATGATAATACATTTGTATATCTTCTCACGATCCCCCAAAATCATCTCATGACCCCAGACTGAGAACCACGGTGGTAGGTACTTAACACTTCGACAAGCATTGAACATGCTGGATCCTTTTCAGATGGCAGACTGGACTGCATTAAAAAAAAAAAGGCCATCTGAAAAGGATCCTATGTTAAGATAGCGAAGTCAGGGTGTTTAAACTTCGGAGTGATTTACCCACCCCAAGGGACTATTACTACATGGTTTCACCCTCATTACACAAACGAATGACACGTTGAATCCTATTCCAGAAGGTAGGTTTGAATTTGTTGATGAACTGATACAGAGATAGAGGTTCATGATGGGAGGATGACTATGGTTAGACACAATGGTTGGTTAAACACACTTGCCAAATGTATTATAAGTTAGATCTATCATATACCATGTTCTATAGTATTGTGAAAATAAAAAAGCTACATTTTGTATGTAGCAAACTCTCATTATGAGATGACAAATGACATCTTACTTTCTCATGCTCCCTCACTCCTTCCAAAATCAATTTCCACCAAATTCACACACAGCTTCAGGCCTTGAGATCGAGGCTATCGGTGTGTAATCACAAATTAGATTATTCCAAGAGCCTCGCAACATTGTTGGACACCCCGGTTGCTGTGGAAAATAGCTCATTATGCTTGATTGGATTTGGTCGGCTTGAACTGGTTTTGGAACACATTTGTGATGCAAAGGAGTCAATCTTAGCCGTCTTGTTCATTGTTTTTTCCCCCCTTGAGCACGGACTTCCCTCAGGCTGTGTAAGGCAAGTTCTCTGCCATGGCGCAAACAAAACAATAAAGGAGACTTAAGGGGCTGTCATGTCTCTTTGTATCTGGACTGAACCTGGTGTTTTACTTAAAAACTTTTTTTGTTCGCTGTGTTTTACCAATTCTGCTGCCATAGCAATCGCTCGCTGCTGTCATGCAAAAACATCAAGACCCCAATTTTGAAGTTTTTATCTTACTTGAATTTAAAGATGATACACTCTTAAAAGAGATGATACATAGAGGTGTATTGCAGGGTGTTGTTTTGCAACACACCCATATCATATTTACTTTAACCTCCACCCACACACACATATCAGAGATGGGACTCGAGACTTGACTTGAGACTCAACTTGGACTAAAGATTTGGGACTTGTGAACAAATTTTATTTTTTTTGGCGCATTAACATTAAGGAAATGACAAGCTGAACGTCATCCCTTCCCTTATTATAATGCGTAACCTTACTCATCTAGTGCACGTGGCCACAGATGACTGTAAGCTGCAGCAACAACACCATGTCAGCACACCTGCAGCTGCTCTGCCATTTGTAATAACCTTTGGCTATAACAACTTCACACGAGGCCCAAACAAAATAATCGCTAAATGCATCATCTGCGGTATCAAAATAAAGGATGCTGGATCGGCCACATCAAACTTTATCAGGCTCCTGAAAACGCACCCGGATAGGTGAGTCACTTGGTAATGTGAAAGTTAACGTTAGCAAACATGTTCAGCTCAGCATCAGCTATCGAACATTAGCTTTCTACTAGCTTTGTAGCTAAGGAGGATGTTAACTTGATTAGATTGGCTTGTTCGCAGAGTGCTGGCTTTGCCATGACAATAAAAATGGTCGGTAATGACCCACCATCTGCTGGCTAACATTAAACCGAGAGAAAGACCACATTAATTATTAATGTCAGCTACAGGCAGGTTACAGGTTTATTGTTGACCACGTAGCATTACAGGCTTATTATGTTACCATTACACTGAGGTTGAGAGGCTAGAGGGATGTGTTAATTTACAGTACATTATAAGCGGTCATTAGTTGAGGACCCAGTGTAATTATACAATACGGTTGTGCTCTAACTGTCATTGAAAAATAGGTTACAGTTATAATTGAATGCTTGTTACAACCATAAAACACTTGAGACTTGACTTGGACTTGTGAGGCTTGATTAAAAAATTAAAAAGTTGAGGCTTGCAAAAAATTACTTGTGAGCATCTCTGCCACACACAAAGAAAAAGCCTCTACATAATGCATTATGTAAACCTAACCCTTGAAAATATATACCAATCACTTTCCACACTCAGCAGCAATGTCAAGGCCACTGTACAATTTACTGAGCTACTGTGTGAGCACAATGCAGCATTGTGTGTGTGTGTGTGTGTGTGTGTGTGTCACATGGAGCAAGGTGAGCAGCAATGAATGGCAACAGCAGTTGTTGGAAAAACTAAGCACAAACAGTGATTTGTGGTTTGTTAACCAGACACACTTATAACATGATTCAATATACAGATTGGATTGTCCAAATTACAAAAAAAAACCCAATGCAACCAAGAGCATATTTGCAATGAGTTTAAGCATAGCAACTTTTCCCATCCCTGTACGCCTCAACCCACTATCTCATCATTCTTGCCATGACCAACTTGCCGTTTTGTATAGAGCAAAGCACAGTACATGTCTCATGACAGGCAGTGGTGATGTGGTTCAAAAGCTCCTTTTTATTGAAATTTTTTTGGGGGGGAAAGTGTGAGTTCAAGCAGGGAGGAAGTGTGAGGGAAGAGTTCAATCTGTTTCCAGCTGAGGTCTTTGCACTTTCTCATTTGAGCTATTTGACGGGGGAGCTGAGAGGTGCCCGAGCAGGGAGCCAGGCTCTTTCTGCTCCAGCGGGCAAGCTGTGAGCTCAGCAATGAGTTGGTTATTGAATGTGTGGGACACCATCTGAGGTTCCCTCAATCATTAAATATGACACAAACACTGTGATGTATGACTGGCTGAAGTCAGTCGCCAAGCAATAATTCATCATCCACTGCACGGTAGATTTAGGGATGGTAGGGCAACAAGGTTCTTTCAGCAACCACTCTCTCTCACTCTCTCTCGCTCTCTCTCTGTTCCATCAGATCATTAGAAATCAAGTATCATTACCAAGCATCAACTAGAAACTAAACTGCTGAATTTTTCTTATTGTTATTACATGGAGCATTTCAGAAGGACATTTCTTCTGCACTGAGGGGGACTGAATCAGCTTCCTTTGAAAATCCTGTCATTCATGGTGAAAACTGGCACCCCAGTGGGTGATTTCATCTACAATTAACTGTCTGCATTACCTCTTCTTTTCCACATCCAAGTCTCCTCTTCCTTTCCCTTTGGTCTTGCAAAGACAGCCAACATTTTTTAATTCACAATATGTTATTCCTATGATCCATGGGAAATAGGGCTGGGCGTAATGGAAAAAGTCTGATAAACATCACGATATTCAGACGCACCTCTTTTGATATTGATATCATAATCTGCTTAAAGCTGCAATAATCATTTTCTGACCACTAGAGGGCAGCATCTAGTCACTCTAAACAAACCCTTAAATGAAATTACAGATTTATGCTCAGCTTTTCTTGCCCCACATAAGCCCACATGTGAAAGGGATATTTCAGATTTTTGGAACCCTAGCCATATTTCTTGCTTACCAATGATATTGTTGATTGGTAGAGTCCTTTCTCAGCACAATCCCTGCTGTTCCTCATATTCGCTCCGGCTAGTTAGCCACAAACTAATACAAAGTCAATTGGGTCAAGCTCCTGTCTGTACAAGCTGTGTTGGTTTGTGGCTAGTATGAGGAACAAGGATTGTGCTGAGAAAGGACTCTACCAATCAACATCATTGGCAAGTAAGAAATAGGGCTAGGGTTCCAAAATTAAGAACTATCCCTTTAATTTCTCCCAAAATGAAAGCCACTCTTGTTTCGCCAAAGTGGTCATTTTAAATTGTCAACAAAGAAAATAAATGAGAGAATAACAACAGACCGGCCGCTGGTAGCACAGGGTTGATCGAGTAGGACACCATGACTCAGTGAGACATTCTGATGGCAGGTGGTCATAAGAAGTTTTGAAAATGTGAAAAATAATGTCAGAAAATAATTATTGCAGCTTTATGTAAAATCGCATGTAAAATAATCCAATCACATTGAATAAGCACATCATTGTTATCAACAAGGTAGAACAGAGAAACATGGTGGATGAAAACAATGTAGAATGGCAACAATAAGGTATAAGAACAGCATATTATGGTCATTTTCTTAATCTAGAATTTTCTCAGATGTGTCTCAGAGTGTTTCACTGTAAAAAAAAAAAAAAAAAAAAAAA
>OMKL01138539.1:0-10285 GCA_900302295.1 Parasudis fraserbrunneri | reverse complement strand
GAAGCCAAGGGCTGATACTTAAACACTTTGTCCAGGAGGGCTTGATCACAGACACGACACATACACACAAATGCACACACACACACACACACACACACACACACACACACACGCTCAAATCTGAGAGACTGAGGGAAAACAACAAAATTACAGACAAGATCTGTTGTCTCGTCCGTCTTTAAAACCAACAACTTCAGTCAAGCTTTCTTGTCGTCCGTCTGCTCATCACCTCCTCTCCTCTAACCCTACAAACATCATCTGTCCATCATGCCATAGACACAAACTGCCACAAAAAGGGGGTGAAAGAGAGGGTGTTGGAAAAAGGATGAGAGGATGAGCACTGACTGCTGTCCACCAAGAGGAGGATCAGTCCACCTGCATGTCCCTGCTACTTCCTGGACAGATACTGTCTGAAATGTCTCAATACCACCTTTACCAAACTGTAATGACTTAAACCTCACTATGATAATTTGTTCTGGGGATTAGTTTAAATTGAGGGATGAAGTAGATCAAAATACAAATTAATCAAATCAAGTAGTTTGTATTCTCTCAACTGAGATAGAATTCTCTACACAAAACTTCAAATTCAAACAAGACAGGGATACAAAAAAAAACAAAAACATAAACGTCTTTTATTTTATTTGTTTTGTTTTGTTATATCTCTTTTTTTATTTCCTAACTAACAAATATCAACTAACGTGGTACGTGAAAAAATGGGGACATGCAGGTGGACTGATCCTCCTGTTGGTGGACATCGAGAGGAGGACCAGTCCACCTGCATGTCTCTGCTACTTTCTGGACAGATATTACCCTGAAAAGGGCAATTGGGGACTTAAACTAAAAAGGGCAGGGGCAGGGGGACCAACTGCCCCTGTCCTTATTATTTTAGGTCCCCAATTGCCCTTTTCAGGTTGAGAAATCTAAATAAAATGTTGCACTAGACACCAGTGGTGTCTCTTTCCTGGCTGCAGGGAATGCCAGGGAGAAAGCCTAGACCACGCCCACAGACTGGCTGAAGAGAGAGAGAGAGAGAGAGAGAGAGAGAGAGAGAGAGAGAGAGAGAGAGAGAGAGAACGAACATACTGTAGTACTGCTGAGTCAGCGAACACTGATTGTAGTTGTGAATGCAGAAGAAGGAAAAGCAATGCTGAGCAGTGAAATCTCTGCTAAAAACAAACACAGGAACAATAGATATGATATAACAAGGAGAGTCTCCTCTACAAAGCACACATATATAACAAATGGTCATTTGGCCTTTTTAAATGTCCTTGCATACATGTTATGTAGTCCTTAGCACAAATTAATAATGTATTATAACAACCTTAGCTTTTAGTTTTGACAGTTAAGCACACTGGATTACAATAAAACAAAATCAGTTTTCAGAATATTTACCTCTTTTATTGACTTGTCAGGGTTTTTCTGTGCCATACTGTACAGCGAGAGCCTCCTTTATAGAAAATCCTTAATCAAATGTGATCGCTCCAGTGCGCGTACATTCCTGGAAAGGCAGTTATTTATAAACCTTGAATTTGACATGGAACATATCTGACATGCCAGGTCCACACTTCATGTACAGATGTTTCCTTGGTGTACAGACGTTTCCTAGTGCTGAAGTATTTCTGTAGGAGTAAGCTGGCATGAACCTACACTACACTGTTTTGCTGTGCATTGGGGTATAAAAGTTAGGTTTTTATTTTTTGATGCAGTTAGGGGTAGGGATGCATAAGTGCTCATTCACTTCAATGTTAAAATGCTATAAAAAATTAAATTAAATTTAAAAAAGACACTTCAAGTGACAAATAGTCAAAACAACTGGCAGAATACAGGCAGAATTACCAGTACAAACTCATGATTATCTGACTCCAATTGTTTTTCACAACCGTAGTTTTTGTGTTTTGAAGTGAATCAGTCATCAGCTCATTGAAATGCATTCATGGCGTTCTACAGAAACAAAGATGGCAGTGAAGTGAATAAGGCGAATGAGACCACCTAGCCTCACTGATGTCTTGTCGCCCCCAAGCCCACATCATCTACCCCTTCCTATACCGCAAGGTGACCGAATGAGCCAGCGGCAGACCGGGTCATCATATGCTGCCGTGTGCCCCACCACAGGCACTGTGACTCTGCTGTAGCTGCATTGCATCCCCCTCAGTCATGATTGCTGTGTCAAAGCCTCTTTCTCAAGTGTAGGATCTTTACGGCAGTATAATGGCACTAAAGGAGGGGCGCTCACAATGTACTGAACTCATTCATGTGTGTTTGAATTGTAGTTGGTGTATAATTTATATATGAGAGGTACGTACAGTGTGGTCTGCAACTCTCAGCAAGCACAGTTCATTCTATAAATAATGTATAAGCACATTTTGAATACCTAATGATCTTATGATCAAGTTGAAGATGAAAGTACTTTCCCTAATAAATGAGACCCCAGATTATTATTACTTTTTTTTTTTATGTTTCTTGATTATTTGTATAGTAATATGTTTTTTTTGGTTTACAATCAGAACTAGGTCAGTTATTAAATCAAATAATGTCAGTAACTTTGAATGTATTTTTAAGCCTATTGTAGTATCTGTAGTGAAAGGTATACAGGCTGCATATCAATCCATCCCATATCAGTAAATTAAATAGAGTATATGAATAAGTCAACCCAGCTCTGTTTACAACATTACATTTATTTATTTTTTCTTTTTTTCTTTTTGGCTGTAAAACTTGAGGAGCCATGAATGGTTATTAGATGCAACATGCACCCTGGGGAAACTTGTGAAATTCTCCATCTAATACGTCCTTTGTTAAAAACTGTACAGTATTATTTGTCATATGTTCCATACAATTAGAGTCTTTTGGATTTGGGTTTTTATTATAATTATCTTTTTTATTTTATTTTTATTTTGACATCAATGCACACATGTTAAGTAAAAAAAAGAAAAAAAGAAAAAAAGGTTTTGTCACAAACTGTAAGCACAATGACAAAGATAACCTGTCAATCCAGTGATGAAAAACATACAAGCCTGCAAGTCTGCGCCTAATATTTTACAGGCCAAAATAAAAAGTGTAAAATTGTCCTCACTAACTAGAATTTTAATGGGGACTAATGGAAAGAGTAGGAAAACGGTAGCCAACTACACTCACCAGGATAGTGCCCTAAATCCTTAAAGGGATATAAAAAATGTTTGTCTGTTATTTTTCTTTATCAGGAATTGTGGTAAAAGCTTTACTGCGTTGCCAATTCAGAAAATATAGAAGGTTAAAGGTTAGCTGATGGAGACATTCTGTAAATGTTTGGGAAGAAAAATAACAGACTAAAAATGTCAATGTCAAGGCACTCCTGTAAGTTCCACCCCTGCCACTGAATAACAACTTACTGAAACCCTTGTCAGAGGTAGCACTGACTTCCTCTGTCTGCTTACCATCTCCTATTAGCCATTATTTCTGTGTCATATGTGCATCGTAAATTCATGTAAATACAAATCACACAATGTGTACATATGTTTAATACACTGTTTGGGTACAGTAGTAGCAATAGATATATATATATATACCTATATAGTCCCGGTGTGGGTTTTGCGTAGACAAATTGTAGTTAAATGAAAGTATGGAATGGCCAATGTTATATATTTTAAAAGTTGACTATATAGTGCTTATAAATGTTGTTTTACAGATTACTGTAGATCCTGGTTTCTTAAATAATGGGTCAGGACCTAAAATGGATCATGGGCCTGCTCTTGGTGGGTCCCCATAAGAGAAAATGAACCTCCGTCCGAGAGTAAGGCTTAAGGTTTTTGTCATTTTGGTCCTGGGCTAAAAAAGAAGTTTAAGAAATCTTGCTGTATATTATTCTTAGGTCAAATGAAAGAAAAGAAAATCTTTACACTGGTCTTTACACTGTAAGTTATGTAAAACTGTGAGTGGATGTAGGTATGAGCTGTGGTTCAGGAGCATGTTTAATGGGTAGTGCAGACATCTAGCGTACTAGCTGGCACAGGTCTCGTGGGTGAGAGACCCACTGTAGCCTCCCATCACCCTGAGGTCCTTGCTAGCACAACCGACAATTCAAACGGTCTAACATAGTCTGTGATACAGAGAATACCTACAGCCACTCTTCTCAGCCTTGAGTTGACAACACTGTAAATGTGTAAAACTGAGAGTTTATCTATCTTTATCGTCCATAATAATGATGAATATGAATTAGCTGTAGGCCTACTAGAATTGAAGGTGTGAATCGCCTCACACAGTTTCAGCTCACCAACAGCACACTGATTTGTAATGTTCCCCCCCCACCCCTCTCTGGTGCAAAGAAGACAATCATAAAAGCCTAACCTGATAGATGCTCAATTCAGCAGACCGTGTACACCCCCTCTCTATGGTGCCTGTCGGATTGAGCATAATCAGGTGTTAAAGCTGGCTTTGCACAGGCACAAAAGATCTGAATTTGAACTCTTCTGGCTCAGATCTGACTGACCTTTTCATGGCTGTCTAAACGAGGAGAAAACCACCTCAGATATTCATCTGTTTAGACAGCTGTGAAAAGATCAGGGTTTCCCAAGGGTTCCTAAAAGCATCTTAGCACAAAGATTATCTTTGCTCATTGGTTTATAATGGAAATAAGATTATCTTAAAGGGGAATGACACCCACTTTTAGAATGTATTATTCCTGTAGTCCAGGAAGAGTCAGTCGGTATTTGTAAACATGCACCACTCTCTCCTAAAGCTAGAAACCAGAGAGAAGTACTGCACATTGTGTTGTAATCTGGATGTAAAACCTATGGCTGCTCTAAAGTGTAGTACTGAATTTGTGAGCCAATTAAATGTTTGTGTAAGCTCTTACACCCAAACAAGGTTAAAATTCTAGTTCATCATTCTAGTTCATCATTCTAGTTCATCATTCTAGTTCTTCAGTTAACAATACTAGAATATAGACCTCATTTGGGTGTGAGAACTGGTGGGAGTGCTGACCCAGTCATAAAATGACTGCACGTTGAGTTCTCACAACCAAATGAGGTCTATATTATTGCTAACAAGTCCGCACCACATTTTAACCTCATAAGGGTGTAAGAGCTCACATAAATATTTTATTGGCCCACAAAGTCAGTGCCCCATTCGTTCTCTATGAAGCAGCTCCAGATTTTAAATGCAGGTGACATAAAAAATTCAATGGTTCTCTCTCTCTAACTTTAGGAGAGGTGCATGGTCACAAATATCGACTGAACTGTCTCGGGGCATAGGAATAACATAATGAGAATTCTTAAAATGGGTGGCATTCCCCTTTAAATCTAAGTCGCATTTGGAAACCCAGACAACCCTGCCACAAAGGGTTAAAGATCTGATTTCATGTTCCTGTGGTAGCCTATATATAGCCTAAAACGGCACCTACTGGCGAAGGACAGTGTTTACATGTTGAAAACTGTCATATGAAGCACAGCTGTAGGTTTATGAATCATTAGGATAGTAGGATAATCAATCATTCTCAAGAACAATAGTCTAGACTCTAGAGAGAATTTTACACTTTACTAACCCATTGCTATCCATTGCTGATGGATTTTCATAGGATGACTATTATTATGTTATGTGTGCACTGGAATTCTGTTAGACCAGAGAGTTTACATACTGAAAACTGTCATTGTGTGGAGAACTTGAGTCATACTGTATTCAAATTATACTTTATTTTTTATTTTTTAAGAGACCCTTTTTCTGCCTTCCATAACTTTTCCTTCCCCCAGAGTCTAGTAGGAAAGCATGTGTCGTTTTTAACACATGTGAGTATGGTTTTGAACAATAGACTACAAAACAAAAACAAACAAACAAACATGCACATCCAATGAACCTAAAAAGCCGCTGGAATGAGAGTGAGCATACAGCAGGGAAGTGGAGTCCGCGCAGAGCGAGCTCATTAACGTATTCACACCACACACACAAAACATTTCAACTGAGGAGCAGTGAGCTCGAAACGTCCCTTTTTTAATCGTGGTGTGAATAAATGAATAGCACCATGAGCTAGCCGTGTGTGGACTTCCCTGTTATACGGTTTGGAACAACACATGCAGTATAATTTTTCAACACAAACACCTTTAACACATAACTAACTAAGTAATGTAAGTATCCTTTTTAAGACTGAGAGATCAGGTTCTGCTGTATCCATGATCCATGTGGCTGGTGCTGGAGGTTAAAAATAATCCATGAAAAGAAAAGACTTACAAACACAAATATCAATTCAATTTCCATATAAATAAAGTATTTATGAACACACTTAAAGTGTGTAAGTATTTTCATGCGCATGGGAGGTCAGGAAAAGTTAATAGGAATGGGCAGATTTTAGATAATTTGAACACAGTATAGAATTTAGGATATTTGTGATAATAAAAATTATAATAACAATAATAATAATAATAATAGTCAAGATGATTTTTACACTTTACGATCAATCACTGAAGAAAATCCACAAGGATAACTACTGTATTAAGAACTTGAATAATGTAAACTGTTCTGCATCTTGTAATAGCTTAATTATCCACGGTTGTAATTTTTGTTTTGCCATGATACTATTTGTTGGGAAATGTACATAGTAATTTAATTGTGTACGGCCATTCTCATTGTTGTCAAGGAAATCAATGTTGGTGTGGTGTATGACACTTAACATGGCCAAGGCATCAGTTTTGCTGAACATTTCAACTTTCTGAGTTTCATATGTCCACATATAAAACAATTCTTATTTCCATGACAAAATTATCAAAATTCTATGGCAGCCATCTTACACAAATTACCATGATACACTCGGAAAGACCATTGTTATCTATTCAAGTTTTGTGGTAATTATTTTTTACAGTGGTCACCATCATAAGTCTCTCATCTTGTGCCTGTGCATCCTGCATTAGTGCTGCACCAGCCACTGCAACCTCTTCCTTCTCTAATATAAAGTAGAATTGAAACGTCATATTGAAACGTCGTATTGAAGCACAGCTCATGGCTCTGAAACATCGTGTTGCCAGATCTTGGCTCACACCCTCTGGTGGCAGCATGGCATCAGTGCAGCGTTAAAAAGTGGAACTTCCATGGCCACATTTAGCTTTTGTTTTACCAGAAAGGTTACAATTCAACATGATATTAGTGTGTTTCATACAGATTTGGAGACATCCTTTGAGGACACTGTTCTTGTGACACCTCCAGTGTTTGTCTCGTCTCTGCTAGAAAAGCAATGCTACAGTGTGTAACAATGTTGTGTCACAACATTCTCAGAGGGAGTAATGTTAACATCCAGAAATCCTCAACTTGTCCTTCAAGGTTAGGATTCTTTGGAGGTAAGCTGATTTCAGTGCTGCTCTGGGACAAATCAACCCCTGAATTTCTTTTTAAACTTTATTACCTCTGAAACTGCCATTTCTGATGCTGTGAAGTAGCTGTCTTGTTGTTTGAGAGTTCATTGAGTGACCGGTACATTTGTTTAATCGTTAACTGGCCTGTGTACTTTACTTCAGAGGCATTGGGAATATGACTGGCAGGAATACAGACACAGAGCATTTGATAGAGCGTTTGACCACTTTATTCTCTGGACATCCTGTAGTTGTCCCTTCTGTTGAAATGAAAAGTGGTGGTAGCAATTACAAAACATCGCCATGGTGACTGTAGGCTTCTGTCACAAAAACATTCTCATTGTCATTTCATAAAATGATATGATAGCAATATGAACCATTTCTCCTCTGCTAAGCTTTGCATGAGCTAACATAAACCCTTAGCTTCTGCACTTACAGTACATTGGCAATGGAGCTTTGCGCGCGCACACACACACACACACACACACACACACACACACACACACACAGCTTATAGAGTATAATTGTTTGTCTGATTGTAAATATATCAATGATATTACAGTAGCTGTAAACACATGTTTATTTATGTAAGACAATGATGTGGAACCTCTTTGCCACAGGAGCAAAGTTTTATTCATAAATAAAGTTGTCCTGCTTATTCATCAACAATGTTGAGAAAAGGCCTTCTTTATTCAAGTGAGAAGCTTGTTTTGGCAAGCTTTCCCAAACCTGAGGTGAAACACCAATATGAATGAGTTTCCAATTTTTTTTCTCCTGTTAAGCAGTGTAAGCACATGGCTATAGATATGATAGAAAAGCAGAAAATTTTGCAAAATGATACAGTTTACAGTTACAGTTTAGTCATTTAGCAGACGCTTTTATCCAAAGCGACTTACAAGTGTGTGCGCACCAGAAACTAGCGATAGGATCAACTCAAGAGTAAACAAATGGTGGTATTACCCACATCATAGTGCCATAATCCAGTGCATAACTCAAGTGCATAGCTAAGTACAAACCTGTGAGGGGAAGAAAGGGTTAATATATATAAGTCTATCTACTTAAAGGACCATGCCAGCCTAATTATACTATATATATATATATATGTGTATTCATGAAAGTTCAAGCTTTCACTGATTTTTTTTGGTGCCCCAATGGGAAAATGAATGGTGAATGAAATCTATTTGAACGTAACCACTAAATGGCAACAGCCGGCACATTCCTCTGCTGTTGCCTGTGGGCTGGAACCCCCAGCACTAGGCGCAGACCTTGCAGAGGGCGATCTGTTCTTTGATGTAGTCCCTACATGGGCAGATACGGATCAGTGACTGGTCTGATCTCACACAGCTGAACAGGAGAGGGTCGGACTGGAACAGACAGTGTTTACTGCTGACGTTGTAGGCTGGAAACACCAAATGACTGTTGGTAGACTGCGACGTCAAACAGTCGACACCGTACCTGATAAAAGGGCAGAGACGAGAGGGAATTATCAGTGGTTAAGTCACATATTGGTCACATGGTTCTAGAACAAGCACACATGAATGAATACAGTGAAGTGTGTGTTTCTACTTCTGCATTCGTCACCATAGGAACAAGTTGATGCATGTGTGTGTTACAAATTAGGCTACATACTATATCCTATCCCAACTCAAATAGGTTTTCATCACAATTATGAGAAAGTAAAAATAGCAGGGATATACCAACATTAGCAGGGATTCTGAGCATACATATATTCATATAGCTATGTGTGAAAATACCGATATGTGCATTCATGCATTTGTGTGCAACTTACTTGGCAAGATCCTGGCCAGTGTTAAGGTGAGGGAAGAAGGCGGGTTCACAGATTAGCCCCACCCTCTGACACACATTTTTACAGGAAGCGCCTGTCTCTGCCATCACAACCTGGAGCGCGCTGAGGGGAGGCCAGCTCCAATTACCATGGCAGAGATCCTGAGGGAGGGAGGGGGGTGGGGGGAACAGGATAAGAGGAACGGGAGAGATGAGAGAGGAGAAGAGTGGGAGGTGGGAGAGAAGAGAGGAGAACTGTTAACAAGCAACAGTTTGGTTTTTACAGCAACTCTACTGCTTTCTCACACCTCTTTCCTGTTTGCCTTTAATTACAACATCCATTCTCTCCTCTCATCCTTCCCTCCCATTCTCCATCTCACATTTCTCCCACCTGATTCTGGATGAAGGCGTTGACTCTCTGCAACATCCCCTCACAGGTGAACTCATATGGCAGGAAGGGCTCAATCTGAAATGAGCAAGAGAATAAATTTATGATAGAGTTGAGTATAGAGTAGAGTTGATCCCGATAGAGTGGAATAGAATATTGTATATAAAAATATATAATATATAAAAGAAGCATAGATTAGAATAGACAAGAAGAGTACATTTGTATGCAGTAGAGTAGAACAGAAAAGAAAAGAGTAGAATAGAACAGAGAGGAGTAGAGTAGAGTAGAATTTCCCTTAATCAAACTGGCCAGTGGCTGAAATCAACTAAAACACATGGTATATACCTACAAACACAAAATAAGTTGAAGACAGGGGCAAACTCCGGTAATGACGAGAAGTCAAAATTAGGCTGGCATGGTCTTTTAAGTAGATAGACTTGATACAAAATTTAGCAGGTGTACCTACAGTTTGGTTGAGAATGGCAGTGAGGGCTGTTTCCAGCTGTGTTGAGTTGTCCATGTCTATTGTCCATACATAAGGCTCTCCTATGGTCTCAGCATATGGGTGCTGGGATGTTACCTACAATACAGCCAGAGAGAGAGAGAGAGAGAGAGAGAGAGAAAGAGAGAGAGAGAGAGAGAGAGAGAGAGAGAAATAAAGAGAGAGATAGAGAGAGAGATCTAGAGATAAAGATGAAGAGAAAGAGAGAGAGAGATAGAAAGAGAGAGATAAAGAGAGAGAGAGGTAAAGAGAAAGAGAGAGATAGAGATAGAGAAAGAGAGATAAAGAGAAAGAGAGATACAG
>OMKL01138521.1:0-14511 GCA_900302295.1 Parasudis fraserbrunneri | reverse complement strand
GGGGGGGGGGGGGCAACATTTAACCTAAGTTTAAACAGGGTAATACGAATGTGGCTTTTTGGCATATCCCTCTTTATATATAAACACGTAGTAGTCCTACACACGCATTTCTTCAGAGAAGTTACTTTTAGGGATTCAGTGACTTGCTCATGGACACTTTCGCAGTGATGGTGGGCATTGTAGATCTAACACCAGTCACCTTCCGCTTGCTAGCTCACAGCTGGATTACAACCACCTCCCGTCGGTGCCAGGAATTGAACCGGCAACCTTTCGGCTACCGGTCGACCTCTACGTCTGGGCCACCGCAAACCATTCCCGACTTGAAACTCCAAGCTTGTCATAAGCCCATTTCATAAGGAATGTTATCCCACACAGCTTATGCTGCGACGCCTTAAATCACAGTTACTCTATTTAACAGGAGGAGTTAAGGAGGTTTGGTGGTGAACACTCACATCTTTCTTGGATATCTGGCTGTCGTCGTCCTCAGTCTCAGACAGAACAGGAGCAGAGGAGCTGGTTGTCTCCATTTCTCCACCCTCCTCTTCCTCCTCCTCGTCTCCTGGTAGGGAGAGAAAACAATTAATGGAAACGCAAACTGGAAGGTTTTATAGTCTTGGGGATTGTATTTATGTTAAGAAGAGTGAATCCTCATGTCCTTCCTTCTGCATATTTTCTTCATAATAATAATAATAATAATAATAATATCAATGAGCTTTCTTTCCCAACAATTACTTGGGGAAACATATGAGCTGGGTTCATACTTTATCATTAATATTACATTTGTAACTTTTACAGTTGCGTTACTGGGTTAGGCTTTGATTTTCAAACTGCTTGGCTGGTGACAGTAGATCACCCCGGTCTAGAAAAGGGACAAAGCAGATCTCATTGGCCAGAAAGGTTCTCCACTAAGTCATCATGTCATGTCAGACTTCATGTTTTTTTTTTTCTGGGTTCTTTTATCCCAACCTAACTGACTGTATATTTGTGTGTTTGTTTATTCGGATCCCCATTAGCTGTTACTGAGGTAGCCACTATTCTTCTTGGGGTCATCATAGGATTGATATCAGCCAGTTAAGGAGAGGGATTAGGTGCCCTTGATGCCAAAGACCGGAATGGGAATTTGGCCAGGAATATCAGGGAACCCCCTACTCTTTCTGATGAAGACGCCCTGGGCTCTTTAACGACCGAAGTGAGTCGGGACCTCCGTTTCACGTCTCACCTGAAGGACGGCACTCACAACCGTACGGTGTCCCCGTCACCGTAAAAAGGGGCATCGTTACCCCCAGGTCCAGAGGACAGAGTGCTCCCTACTGGGCCCGGGGCCCCAGCCATGCGGTCACATGGGCAGACAATACTGACCTGTGCGCCCGGTGAGCTGTTCCTGTCTGATCTCCTTCAGCTGAAGGATCTTCTCCAGAGCCTGGGGGATTTTAGGCCCGGTGATACCAGACTCCTCTCCCTGCCAGGACTGGGACAGAAAAACACACACACCAAATCAGCTACAACCAGTAAACACCTACAGTGATTTTATGCCAGTGCCAGGACCGACACGCCTTCGTTAAGTGGATAATCAAGAGCAACAAATAAACCATGTAGTACTAAATTAAGTTTGGCAGTTTCATTTCCTCAGTCAAACTCAAACTCCACTGTGGCAGATGGAGATACGTTTCAGCGTCCCACCCAGGACACAATACATAGTAAAAGCCTGTCTGTTCTGCATGTGGCATACCTCTCTGCCATCCTCCCCGGGGGGTGGGGGTACCCTCTGTCTCTGGCTGGGCAGCATGGTCACACCGGGAGGCAGGGGCCCACGGGGATCCATACCTACACAGACAGGTCACACATCACTATATATATATATATAATATATACACACAGTACTACATACATATACAGTACACACATGGCGCATCATCATCATTTGCTAGCCATTTACCAAAATTTGTCACACACTTGATACTTGGACATTCTGAATTTTAGGTTGGTTCTCTTCTTCATCAGACACATGTCGCATTGTTTGATAAGTTTCTACATTTGTCCTTCAGTTTTCCTAACATGACCCGTCACCATTATTAGCATTGAAACCACAGGGTGCAGCTGGCTGGAAGCACTGGAGCAGTTGGGGATTCAGTGCCTTACTCAAGGGCACATCGGGTGGTAGTTGTCGAGGGAGGGGATTCAAACCGGTGACCATCCGGTCACAAGCCTGCTTCTCTAACCTTTAGACCACTGCGGCCCCATACCTCTCATGGTGTTGAGGGGAGGCATGGGGGGCATCATGGGAGGCCTGGGGCCTGGGTCGCTCATCCGGGGGCCTGGGTCAGTCATCCTGGGGCCCGGGCCTGGACCCTGGTGCATCTTGGCTAGCTCTTGTTGCCTCTCGTGCTCCAGCAGCACTGCAGCCTGACGGAGGGAGACGGGAGAGTGTGGTTTAGTGCAGGAACCACGCACAGCTTAAAACTGCACCCGAGTTAGCTTTAATAACCCCAATATTACGTTGACTATAATCAGGATAAGAGAATACCGATAAGCACCTTATCTTGTCTATGACCTTAACCAGGATAACAGCAAGTATCCAGATTATGAATGTGCATGTAAAGGCACTCACCATCTCCTTACCCATTTCTGTATCCACAATATGAATGTGTATGTAAGGGCACTCACTATCTCCTTACCCTTTTCTGCTGCTCCAGAAGCTCCTGCTCCTCCATAGCACGGGAATCACCCTGCAACACACACACACAGGTTTCTTGACTAAGCAATATTCTAACTTCCAAACACTGCAATAAAAGCCAGATAGCAGGTTCTGGTGAGTGCTGCTGCCGAACAGGATTCTGTCAGCAACTTGATATAATAGACCTGACTAATAAAATCGAACTTACAAGTAGAGATGCACCAATAAGATACAAGTATCTGATAGCAGGTTGATACCAGGATAAAATAGGGCAGCAATATCAGAGGATGCCTCTCCCTGATACTAAAAGCCATGTGTAACATGTCAGAAATCAAATTTTCAATTTTTGGCAAACAGAAGCATATTTGATCTCTCTAATGAAGAAAATGGATTATATCTCAATCATTTTTGTCCTCTGATCCCCAAAACTATCAATCAATGTCTACACTGTTCAGTAAAGGTAATGGATCAGTTTGGTAATCTGTATCATTAAAAGTTTAACAGTACTCAGAATGGGCATTGAAAAGGTAGCATCAGTGCATCCCTATTGAAAAGGTCAAAATCATCCTAAATCTGTCCGGTTCTTACCACCCTCACCTGGTGCTGCTTGGCCCTCTCCTCCTGCTGAAGCATCATCGCTGCCCTCTGCTGGGCCATCTTCAGCTGCTCGTCCTGGGACAGGCCCGGGGGCATGTTGGGCGGCTCCATGCCCATGTGCATGCCAGGTGGCGGGGGGCCTCCACCCATCATACTCATGGCCTGGAGCATGCCCATGCCAGGGGGCATGGGTGGCATGGGCATCGGGGGCATGGGCGGGATGCCCGGCATCTGGGTGGGGAGGGGTAGGAGAAGAGGACAGAGAGAAGGGGATAATGCATTGCATCAATGCAAAATGTAGTTGTAGACTTTAGTGATTAAAAAAAAAAGCAAGTCTTAAGTCAGATCTCTCACAAAATGATTTCTTTAGTATTTGAGAATGTTAACTGATGTGTTTACTTTGTTTGAACCCAGGCCTTATTTAAACATCGTCTTGCATGATGTTGACTAGTACAGGCCATCATTTCACCAATCGCTTTAGTATTGAGATATTTAGCACTGTGCTGCATCCCCTCACCAGGCTCTGCTCCAATCCAATGGGGCAAGCATCTTAGCCTTTAAAAACCATGAGACATGTCCTTTTCCAAAACAGGAAGCTTGCAGTATAATCAGATGTGTCTTCATACGTTCTACTGAGGAAATGGTTGCAAACCGTACATTGTATCAAAATAATGAGTTTCATAGGCAAGTTATGCATGTAATTGGGCAACTTCGATATCACAAGGCCTATGGAACTCAGTATAATGATTGATATGATATACGGTTTGTAACCATTTCATTAGAGCTGGGCAATACGGGAAAAAAAAGACATTCATCAGGACTTTTTTTATGTGACTTCTCATTACCATGCAGTCCAAAATGATTACCAAATGGATTATCTCATGTGATTGACATAAGAAAAGGCAGAAAGTAATATATAGCTAAAGGAATAAGTCCTTCTGAATGTCTTTTTCTGTATCACCCGGCTCTAATGGACTGCGGATAGGAAGACTAAATGTTAAATGGTGTTTGACAAGGACACTTGCTACCCAGCTGCTCCATCGCGATAACACATACCACCTGAACTGAAATAAGATTAACTGTACAGTCAAAGATGTGATGTGCTGTGACTTACCTGTGAGCCCATGGGTTTGTCATCTTTGGGTTTGCTGAGGATGATCCCTGTCTGGATGAGGAGACAAACAGATCAATAACAGCTACAGTAACAATCTTATATAAATATATTGCTACCATAATAAGTTCATAATACGAAAGCTATGATAACTTCCCATGGCTAGGCTATGTAAACATTTACCTGGATCATGTATCCTTTCAGTCTGTCAATCAGTTCCTCTCTGGGGCCTTGGGAAAGAGGGAAATCATCATTGGATAATTTAGTGACTTGTGGTAAAAGTAAAAAAGGCATTCATGAAAGGCAGGTCACGTAAATTCTTATGTTAGATAGCAAGCAGGATCTCCATTCGCAACAGGACCCTTCAACAAAACCAAACGAACTAACGTTAGCAGAGGCAGGGGTATTCAGTGCAAGTTGTTTGTGTAATGTTAATGTTAGTAACACTAGCTAGAGAGCTGCTCAGAAAATAAACGCAATGTTTAGTATGCAGTAACGTTAGTGCACGAACTTTCTTCATAATTTAACTTAGCTAGCGTTAAGTCTGAACAATTTGTGTCATGGTGCACCTGATAACATTTGGGTGTACAAATATCTAAGTTGTCTAGCTAACGTTACTTAGCTACGATAGCTAACAAAATCCCTTAGATGGCTAACGTTACTTGTTACTTCGTTAGCTGACAAATGAAAGTCGCATTGAATTCCAATCCTTTTGTTACACTTTGCAGCATTGATTTAGTCAGTTATTTAGTAACTAAACTACTAATAGCGCGAACTTTTAATTCAAGAGTGTCAACGTAACGTTACACACCGCAGGCCTGAGTCCTTGCTGCGGAAGCTTGCTAGCATTAGCAGCATATGCTAACTAAACAGAGTCTTTCCTCCAAGGCGCACGGCCTCCCTGTCGGTATTTACTTACCCATTGTAGGCGCTCCCAGCTCCGCCAGCTTTTTTTGAAGCTCTGGGTGGCTCCATGTGTTCAACGCCGCAATAGCAGTCCCCAAATCGGACGGGAGAGAATCAGTCCCCGGCGGTCCATCGGTTGCCATGTTGAGATACTTTCAATGAACGACAGACACGCGATCAACGAGAACGCAGGGAAACTCGAAAAGCACGATGGGAAAACATTGGCTCATGGGACATGCAGTCCAAAGTGAGAGCGCCGCGTTATTTAATTCAACCACTAAGTGTCAGTATTTGCAATGATTGTTGCTTGAATGATGGTCTCAAAGGGTTGGCTTTACAGCTTGATAGCAAATATTTTATCCCACAAAGCTTTGTGGTTAAAATAATGACAAATAATATTTTATACTACAACTCAAAATAGTGGGCAACTTTCATAGCTATATCACAGCCAATGCCAAATAAATGACCTAATACAACTTGGCAGGTGAATTGATGACTATAGCGAAAAATATGATTTCCTAAAGGAAGAAAACATTTGCAACTGCATTCATAAGTAACATAGAAGACTTTTTCTATGTAGACAGTTTTTCAACTGTAGACAGTTTTCTACGGTGGGCAATGCGCAGACGCATTCAAACTCAGTTGGGGCACGACTGGGGCCGTGCTAGGGCGTTTCTAAATAATATGTGCGAATAGGGGTGGGGATGCAACGAAACGCAACATGGAAGGGAACAGAGAAAGTCAAGCAGCATATTGAACATAAAAAATAACCGCTTTCAAAGGAGCAAACAGCAAAGGTAAGTCCAACTCCTTTAATACTGGCTTCAGTAAACTTCCCTCTGTGTCGTGGTGGAGTGTGTTCATGAAAGTCATACGCGGTATCATTATGAGACATGAGTGGTGGAAGTTGTGGACAAACGTCGTTTTGAAACATTGTAACATTCATGCAAAAAATGTGTAGCCTAGAATTCCACCGAGCAGCAACACACTGACACTCTTCAAACTATGTTAGTTTACGCTTAGCTTTAACATTTCCACTTGCGGAAACTATCAATTGTGAAAGTGAGGTGTGACGACACGGGCTGTCCATCTGTTGTTTTTGGTCAACTTGTTGAGAAGGCGGAATTGACAGCTGGATGCGTCCCATTGATTCTATTTAATGGAAAATCTTGTTTGTGTCTGTCCGCCTGAACCTGCCCACAAACACGACAGCACTTGTATCTGTTAAAGCCAGAGCTGACTGGGCTATCTGACTCAGATGTAAGACATTGATCAAAAACACAGCCAGTAACCATTCACCCATGCATGGATCGTTTATCAAGCATAAAGGGTTAGACACTTATCACTTATTAAGATATTTAATTACACTTTAGGCTGAAGCCTAAACCGTGTTTAGTGAACTCGCTGAAATATGATGCGCTATGCTATTTGGAAGACATATATAATTACACTGTGAACTGACATAGTCATAGGTATGACTACTGGAGCTAATCTGGGCACTTCATAACATAGTTAAAAACCTGTATTTAGGTTACAAGGCGCTTTTTTGACAGCCTAATGTTCTCTCTCTCTCTCTCTCTCTCTCTCCCTCTCTCTCCCTCTCTGCATAATGAACATGGAGCCTGAACAACTTCATAAAATTAGACCTAATCAAAAAAGAATTACATTGGGATTTTTTGATTGTTTGCAATCTATTATTGATTATATGAACTACACCATATCCTGGGTTTCGGTAGCTGAAGCTTAAGGGCACTGGGGGAGCTGATACAGGCAGAAAGCCCCTGCAGGTAATAGGCTACGCCTACCTGACCTGTAAGCCTCCATTTTTACTGAAATGACAGTTATTCAGAAATGCTTTAACCAGAATGCTGGTGGCTGGTGGCAACATTACACAGTGTGTAGTACCTGTATGTGGGATATGTGTTACTGTTAATCTAACAGGTGTTTCTATACATGCCTGGCACTATAACCATATAGACAAATTCACACTCTCTTCACTGTATATAACAACCTCAATACAGAATAGAACCCCCCCCCCCAAAAAAAATATCCCCATTCAATCCAGTTTATTGAAATGTAAAACTGTGTCGTCGATTCTCCTTCTCGTTCTCTTCTCTTGGTATAATTTCTCCCCGCCTGTCATCTAAACCAGTGGTTCTCAACCTGTGGGTCGGGGACCCCCACAGGGGTCGCAAGATGATTTTGGGGGGTCAGGAAAAGATATCCAAATACATAATCATGTTTGTAATGTTTGGTATAGATGCCTTTTTTCTTGTGAAATAATGAATATGTGAAGTCTAAAGCCCTCCTCTAATCATTAATCAAGTGAAATATCCTCAAAAGATTAGTGTCTTTAATGCATAAATAACTGAAAATCGAATCATGACCTTGAAATCGACATTCGTATCAAATCTGAAAATATATGTATCGTTACACCACTACTATTTGGAAAGTCTCCTCACTGCAGATTATTTGCTGCTTTTTCAACCACAGCTGCTGTTGCATCATCACCACCAGTGCTGCAATAGATTTGCATCATCAACAAATAAATAGACAGATGGAGAGATAATACAGTACTGTATAGTTGCTCTCTTTTACAGATGTTGAACTGTATTATGGTCTACTACATACATTATCCAGGCTTCTACAGTGCTGCTATTTTATTAGCATGTGCCTCTAAAAATATGTTTTATACTTGTATAATACTGTAGAAGATGTAGGCCCACATATGCAACTTGAGGTGCAAAATTGGGAATGAGCATGAGCAATAGTTGTCATGCTCCTGAATCTGTTGGGAGAATGGATCTGCTCTGCTTCGAAGTTTTCCAAATGCTCCCAGGAGAAAACATCACTGTAGAGTAAGGGTAACAAACTGTAAATCCTGGACATTTTTAGTAGTCTTACCAAAACGTTTTGTTGCTCATAAATAGTCCACCATTGGCCCCCTGCTTAGCATGTCAATGTCATGACTAACGTCATAAAGTCGCGTGGAGCAGAGTAGTAGACCTCGCTCTCTCAGTGGAACGCCAGAAGGCTTTTCCGTACAGTGTCTGGACACGCTGTCTACCGCTTGTCATTTCTCATCACTGTCGCCACCTGCAGCGAGGTGGAGGGCTAAGAGGGAAGGGTGTGGAGCGATATGAAAGCATATCTCACATGTGAGGGGCACATAAAGTATTCATGTTGTCAGATTGAGCTCTTGTTGGGCGGAGAGGTCCCTGGTAACACGCAGCCGCGACCTCACTCCTCTCTTCAAACCCTAACAGTAATCCTAATTCAGTGCCACAGAAAGGTCAGGGCTTCACACTGACACGCGCACAGCGTGTTGTTGCTGTGTACACGTTGCAGATTGACTTCAGGGGGAATTACCTGGGGAGATTGTCTGCTGTTTGTTTTCTGTTATGGATGTACACAACACTTACCAAACCCTATGCTACAAAACAGTTTTGCTGACTGGAAACATGACGGCATTTTGTTATACTATGTTTGCCACGTGGGAAGGTTCTACAGTAGTAGTAGTAGTAGCAGTAGTAGTAGTAGTAGTGGTGTTGTTGTTGTTGTTGTTGTTGTTGTTGATGTAGCAGTAGTACTACTGCTAGTAGTAATAGTCATTGTAGCATTAGTAGTAGTAGTAGTAGTAGTAGTAGTAGTAGTAGTGTTGTTGTAGCAGCAGGAGTAGCAGCAGCAGCCGCAGTATCAGTAGTGGTAGTAGTAGTAGTAGTAGTAGTAAGTAGTGTTGTTGTTGTTGTTGTTGTTGTAGCAGCAGGAGTAGCAGCAGCATCAGTAGTGGTAATAGTAGTAGTAGTAGTAGTGTTGTTGTTGTTGTTGTTGTTGTTGTTGTTGTAGTAGTAGGAGTAGCAGCAGCAGCAGCAGTGGTAATAGTAGTAGTAGTGTTGTTGTTGTTGTAGCAGCAGGAGTAGCAGCAGCATCAGTAGTGGTAGTAGTAGTAGTGTTGTTGTTGTTGTTGTTGTTGTTGTTGTTGTTGTAGCAGCAGGAGTAGCAGCAGCATCAGCAGTGGTAATAGTAGTAGTAGTAGTAGTAGTTGCAGTAGTTGTGGAAGTGGAAACATTTGATCACACCATGATTACAGTCACTCCATTGTTCATCACACCAAAACTCTACACAGTTGCCTTTATTAAAGTACAACAAATCTTATGGTGTCATGCTGACATGACAACATGTATTTGCACAGTGGTGGGCGTGTCCTCAGGCTTTTGTCTTCAGTGTGTTCTGAATAGTTTGGGGGGAAAAAATTCAGCCAGTGAGCCAGGCCTGTTTGATGGGTGTGGTTCCTTGTCAACAGTGAAAACTGTAACCGGGCCCTCCTGCCCTCTCTGGACCAATGAGAGACCTGCTCCTGTCTGGGGGTCTGTTTCAATTGACAGTTGAGTTAAAACAGGAAGAGAATTCAGTTTGGATAGCGGAGAACTGTCAGAGAGTGGAAATTGATAGTAATTTTGTGTGTGTGTGTGTGTGTGTGTGTGTGTGTGTGTGTGGATAAGTGATGAAGAGAGAAGGATAGAGAGATGGGAGAGAAATGAAGGGAATATATGATAGATGATGAGACAATAGAAAGCGTGCCTGAGTTAAAAATAAAGCTGGTTTTGTACAAGTTGTCGCTATTAGAGAAAGAGAGAGAGAGAGAGAGAAGCAAAGTGAGAAATACAAAGGGAGATAAATAGACAGTAGGTTACAAGGCAAGTGCTTTTTGACAGAACTAGAGCTGCTGTGAAACTAATGACAGTTTACACCTCCTCCCTCCATTGCTGTGCACAATTAAAGAGTCTGAAAGAGCTTTTGCATGTTCTTGGCCTTGTGTAAACTTCAGTGTGCATCAGGGTTCACATACACACACACACACAAACACCACACAAACAACACACACCATTTGTAGCACATTTGACATACAATGATCTAGGGCTCTCTTAGTTGGCTAATTGGTCGGTTTGGTCTTGGTCGGCCAATTCGTTTTACAATTAGTTGTTTTTCCATGCTGAAAGAGTTACATCAGTAAAAATGATCAGCACATCTCTGGTAAGCACTAGATTTAAATAGGCCAGGCCCCTTTGCATGATTGCATCACTTAGGAAGCACAATTTGACAAATGTGTTGATTAAATCAACGAGGCTAATCGTTTAGGTTAGGTGATGAAGTCCTGTGACTATATTAGGCAACTAAGAATTTCTTTAGTCGAGGACAACAGCCCTAATGCAGTCATCAACTCTCTACATTTTCCACTCAACATGATCTGTCATTAGTTTACACTGTGTACACACACACACATATTGTCCACTCCTACCGTGAACCACAATTCACAGGGATGTGGCCTTTGTGAGTAATCCCTGTGCTATGCCTAGCTAGCATATGTGCACGGCTGACTGAAAGCAAAAAGGGTAGTGGGAGGGAGGGGCCGCTCACTGTTGCTATTTACCACCTCTACTGTGTGTGTGTGTGTGTGTGTGTGTGTGCTGGTCCTTTGGTCTGTGCACACATCGAGATATGTATGGACGACACGCATCTGTGTACACATTCCCACAGGTTTCTAACAAGCTTTCAAATGTTCTGCGTGAATGAATGAATTAATGACTGCATGTTTATATAGCGCCTTTCTAGTACTAGTAGACAGAGTGCTTTACGATATAGAAGGGAATTTAAAGGGGAATGACACCCATTTTTAGGATTCACATTCACACACCTGTGCCCCAGGCGAGTTCAGTCAGTATTTCTTGTGAGCGTACACCATCTCTCCTGAAAGAGAGAGAACAACTCCAATCTGTGATGTCACTCTGGAATGGAATGCCAGGGGCTGCTCCATAGACAATGAATGGGGCTCTGATTTTATGAGACCATAACATGCTTGTCTGAGCTTTTACACCCAAATGAGGTTTTAATTCTGGTTCAGCAATTTCGAGTTTCAATGCTAGACTGTAAACCTCATTTGGGTGTAAGAGCTCACACAAACATTTGAGAGAGTGGTCAGTGTTGTTTGCATTATACAGTGGCTTTCCTCTTCCTTTTTCACATTTTGGCATTCCCCTTTAACATCGTTTGCATCTCACTTCTGTCCCCCCCCCTCCCTAACTGCAGGTGAGACAAGGAAGACTCAAGATCCTGCCTGCACTCCTGCTGCCTTTATCCATTTCTGCTCAAGATTAATGCCAAACTGCTATTGGTGCTCTCTGTTGCCGTGGCTGGGAGAAGATCTGCCTTCTGCTGAGAAGAGGACATCTCTTTCTCTCCAGAGTCTTCATTTTGAGCCACATGTGTCCCCATCACTAGACTGGACTGTGACTGCTGCCACTGCATTCCATTAAGCCATCTGTCATAAACGAATAGCCCAGCCTCATCAATATTTCACAGCTCCTAATTGGCTGTTGTAGTTCTTCTCAGATTCATGATTGGACCTCGCCGTGGAAGCCATTACCATCTTCTGTCAGATTTACATGAGTGTTCTCCATTAAAAAACCCAATTGCCATCGGCACCACATCCTGTCCCATATATAATTCACACCTCCTTATTGAATATTGTAGTTCCTGTCAGTTCTTTCCCCAAGTGGACCTCACCTACCAAGCTCCTAACCTTATTGGCTCCCAGTGGAGAGCCGGTGACCTTTGAACCCCGCTCTGCAACATTTAACCCCTCGAGGCCATAATGGAGCATATATACGCCACGGGCATGGCTGCCAAGCTGAGGAGCCAGTGGGACCGTGACGAGGGTTTGGGCCAGAACCACAACGCTCTCAAGTTCCTTGGCCAGGACTACGAGTCCCTGAAGGCCCGCTGCCTCCAGAGCCGCACCCTGTTCGAGGACAACCTGTTCCCGTGCACCCCCTCCTCTCTGGGCTTCAACGAGCTGGGTCCCCGATCCTCCAAGACCCAAGGGGTCCGCTGGATGAGGCCGACGGTAAGAAACGGGAGTGGTAGTAGATATGAACCATGTCAAATCTACATCATGGAGCTGTTAGAAAGATGGGTTTCTTCAAGGCCCACTCAAACGAGAGGATTGGTGATAGGATAACACTATGACTCAAGCCATATATATATCTGAACAGTCACAATGACAAGGAATTTGGAACATTTTTACATCCCCGGTGATTCAGATGTTACTCTCTAAGGCAAACATTTGTTACTAAGCAATGCAACTCAAAAATCTGCCGGCCAGCTGGAATTGCCTTTGTTGCCTGGCACTATGATAACACTTACTGAGTTTCTGTCAGGGATCATATGGAAAAGATTAGGCTGATTTCTGTGACATAACTATGGTAGACGGCTCTGGCCATGACAAGAGAAGAAGACAGAGGTCTTTGTAATTGTCAGAGAGATGTAAAGTGTATAGCATTCCTCTCCTTAGACCGACTTGTCCTGACTTAGCCTAGTTTGTGTCCTCACAAAACCTAGCTAGTCCTAACAGATCTGTCCACTGCTCTCTCTCTCTCTCTCTCTCTCACACTCTTTCTGTCTCTCTCTCTGCTCTCTGTGCATCTCTCTCTCTGCTCTCTCTCCCTGCTCTCTGCATCTCTCTCCCTGCTGTCTGCATGTCTCTCCCTGCTGTCTGCATGTCTCTCCCTCTGTCTGCTCTCTCTCTCTCTCTCTCTCTCTCTCTCTCTCTCTCTCTCTCTCCCTCCCCTTCACTCACTACATTATGAATATGCAGCCTTGAAGCTCATACTCACGCTGTAGCTGAATATGACACCAAAGTATGATATGGGACTGTCTGTCCTCTACCAACTCAGGGGTCCTGAAGAAGACAGCGTGGAGACGGCCGAGTGTCCCTTAGCAGTTCGTGTTACAAACCGCGACACAGAGTGCCATCGCATGACTCTCATTGCTGTAATAGTACAGATACATTCCATGATCATTAGCGTGAGAAAAGCCTCTCGTTTCTTCTCACACCATCCGTCCATATGTGTGTGTGTGTGTGTGTGTGTGTGTGTGTGTGTGTGTGTTTGAGCTCGCTGGCGTGTCTGTCGAGCCTAATGCAGCTCTCTCAGTCTGTCTCTCTCACCTTTCATCATGCATCTCTGCTGCCTCTTCCATCGGAGCTGTAATATTTACACCCCAGGAGGGTTCATGCATCCCTGCGTCCCCCAAATCTGTGTGTGTGTGTGTGTGTGTGTGTGTGAGAGAGAGAGTGAGTGAGTAAGTGCGAGCCTACACGTGTGTGCATGAGGTTTATGGTGTGTGTACGTGTGTGTGTGTGAAGTAAGGGGAGGAGCAGAATAGTTCTTTTTATAGCTTCAAGTCTCTCACGCACAACACTGAGGCTGAGTGAGATGTTCTCTGAAACGGAGAAAGTGGGGGAAAGATGGAAGCCGCGCAGAGCGGAACATCTCTCAACAACAAGTCCCCGTCTATCAGCTATGAATCATTTTATGCAGACGACACTCTGCTCTAGGACAACAGGGGTCAGTGAGAGTGGCCCGAGGTAGCCTTGTCACGAGACCAGAATTCTGACATCGATAAGGTACCAAGTTTCAAAATCACGATTCTCCGTACTGAAACGATACCAAGACAACGAAAAGAAAACGCCTGTTTGAAATAATTTGTCTAATTGGAGTTGATATGTTGGTGCTTAAAGCATTTTGATGCGGTAAAAGTTTCGCTTACATTTGGAGTGTTTGCGCGGGACGCATTAACAGTCAGGTCTGGACAGTCCCAAATCTGATTTAGCTTGTATTGTGGTCTTATGAGTCACGCCGCATTCCCAGAATTCTGCATAGTCTGCGGACACAGTCCAGACACAATGTGCATATGAGCAATGTTAAGAGATGGAGAGGAAGAGCAGGGAAAAGTAATGCAGACACAATCCAGCCACGGGAGACACGTAACAGACATTTTCATTGTGTGTACACACAGCATTGTCAGGTCATTACGATCAGATTTCGCATAACAAAGTGTAACCGTGGCCTTAACCAGGGTTCTCATAATCAGAATAAGAGCTTCTCCGGGTTACTGTAAATGGGATATGATGTTTACATGCGCCAACACAAAAACGGAGTCCTTGGATATCCTGCATGTAAACGCAGACACTGGGGTTAAAGGATAAGTGAGATATCAGAACATGGTGTCACGAAAATGTCTATGTATGCGCCCCTGCATAGCTCTAATGTGTGTGTGTGTGTGTGTGTGTGTGTGTGTGTGTGTGTGTGTGTGTGTGTGTGGGTGTGTGTGTGTGTGTGTGTGTGTGTGTGTGTGTGTGTGTGTGGGGGGGGGGGGGGGTGCG
>OMKL01138517.1:0-15794 GCA_900302295.1 Parasudis fraserbrunneri | reverse complement strand
GCATTGGTGATGTAACATTACCCAAAATGTTAGAACTGTTGTGAGAATTAGAATGATGACTAAAGCCCTTTGATCTTGATCCTTCTGGATATCAACAAAATCAAGCCATTTCAGATATCCAATCTGCTTCCTGAAAGATATTACATAATGTACTCTGGTTACCTGATTCGCCCATTAGTCAGTCTTTCAGTTTTCAGTAGTTGTAAAGGATATCAGCTATGAAACTAGTTTGCTTCAATTTAGTTAATTTTAGTGGTTCAAAAACATCCTCAGCAACTGTGACAATTTATTTATCACCTGCTAGCACAGGTTAGCAAATGTTAATCTCCCATAGCAACCGATCATACTGGTCCCATGAATTTGTTTACATTTGAAAGCGTCATGTATTATGATGCTAACTTGACATCTCCTCTCAATGAACACAAGGCCACACCCCCTCAACCCACTGAGAGTTGGCTGTGCTCAGAGAGGGTGCACTAAAACAGCTATAACAAATCAAATTATACATCTGAAGCTGATTGACCAAACAAGTCATTGATACTCATGACATTAATATTCCACAATAAGCAATTTATAACTGAATTAAAAAATCATTGTACTGGATCAATAGCCTCATTGCTCATCTTCCTTTCCTTTGCATTTGCATTCAACCTTATGTCAGCCTCATCTGTCACTCTGAAACTGAATTTCCATTTCTCCCTCAACTCACTATTCATAGTATTTGATCGCAGATGTCTTGGTCACGAACAACAGGTGATTGTAATCAAATAGCAGGTGATTACCATTAAATGGCAATCATGGCCAATTAGCTGTGGTATTGCGTCATATTTTATGGCAAAACACGAGAATACTATGAATACTGATCATGATGGCATCTTCCCTTAACACCTGTCTGGAGTGACTACCTCCTTGGATATGCTTTCTGCCAAATTGCATTAATCAATGATGAATCATGGGTTGATGCTGGGAAAGGAAAGGCTTTGCCTTGTCTTGGCTAAGAGAAATGATTGGGTTCCAGGTAGGTGTGTAACGATAGAATTTCGATTTTGAGGTCACAATTCGATTCGAATTTCTATTCTTTATACGTTAAAATATATTCATACTACAGAGCTGTAGTTTTATATATATATATATATATATATATATTACACTGTTTGGTTGGGCAAATTTTATTTGAAAGTCGTAAACTATGAAAATGATGTTAATATCAGTAGTCATATCACACTACCAGTTAAACTGAGAGAAAAGACCCTCAATTGTGTCTTGAAATATATATTGATATTATTCCTTTTGAGCCTTTCAATAAATCTCCCCTAGCTTACTGCTTGTTCAACTGCATGCATTGGCTGAGAGAGGATGCATTATAATTGCCCCCTCTAGGCATAGCCTAATAAACAGGACCGGCGTATGGGCAGGGCAGTGCAGGCAATTGCCCTGGGTGCCAGACCACTAGGGGCACCACACTGCTGTGTTGGAAATTCAATTGTCAGTGGTCCTCCTTTGCATTCTCTTGCATTTGCCAACTCCATGGTTTAGTGCTGCCAAAAGATGAAGGTAACTAGACTTATCTGGAAGCCAATGCAGGCCGCAGTAAATTCAACAACCAGCAGGCGAAGATGGAACAGAACCGTCTGGCAGGACTGCAGTGTTTAGTGGCGAAAATTATGGTGAAACATCATTGGTAAAACAATGATGGTTTTCTTCAACTGGCAAAGAGGATGCAGCTTGGAGCAGGTGCATTGGTGAGACCGCTCTGTCAGGTGATCGTTGTCAAGAGTTATCCCATAGGTGTGCCTGATTCACCCTTTGACATTCTCAATACATTTACCAGGAAAACATACTGGATCTCTACCCAAATCTCAGTGTTGCCCTGCACTCATTGCTGTAACAGGCTTCTGGAGAGGAGCTTTTCTCAATCAAAGAACTGCTTGCCATCTACTACGTAACATTATGTCACAGGACCATATCATGTCTCTGGGTCATATGTTTACAAAGTTACTGTGTTAAATCTTGCATCAATCGGGAGCACCCGGAAGTTCATAACAAGCACACCCAGAAACTGAAAGCAAAAGGTCGACAAGCGGATTTTAATGACTTGTAATAGAGAATACAGCTGCTGCACCCTTGTTAACTGCCTTTGTTACAGGTGTGGTGTCATTCATGCTAGCAAGGACTTTTGCTTCCTCTCCTTTGGTGAAGCCTCTACCCGGCTTTGAACCAAAAGTCCTGTGTTGGCTGGCATTAAAGGCTGCAGCTCTGCTGATCGGGCCATATCTGGGCCAAATTTAAAGCACTTACTTACTTTGATCTAGTGATGAAGAGTTGACACCAAGAGTAGGAAGAGTCATAGTCAACTCCTGGTTAGTGATGCTGAGAGTCAAAATGCAGTAGAATTGACACTTAAGACCCCAATGCAAATCCATGGCTAACCTGGAGAAGATTATTGTTTCCAGAGACCAGATATACCAGTAACAAGACTTGTGATAAGTAGAAGCTCATTCTTAATTCATCAATGGTTAAGTCAGCAACATTAGCAAAATGCCCAAAATGCAATCCAATTCGAATGTCGTTGACTCCAGTGGTAGTAGTCGAAGTTTGGGTCGACTCCAGAAATGCTGGAGTCGTGCATCAATACTTTGATCAAAGGGTACTATCATGAAAGGTACGTTTTAACAGACCTCTCCAACTCTTTTATACTCACCCCCTAAACTCATACATTGCAACAGTGACCCCAGCTGGAAAGCAAGGCTCACCATATGCGATCTGGTAAAGGCATCACTGTTGTGTGGTGTCATTCATGCTAGCAAGGACTTAAGCTTTCTTACCTTGGGGGAAGTCCCATCCTCGAACCACGAGTCCTGTGCTTGTCAGCATGAAAGACAGCAGCATACCGATCAAGCCAGATCAAAAATACACACTTGATTTTGAAAGGGCAGTATTTATGAGGAGTGAGTTTAACAAGACTTCTCCAACTCTGTTGCACCTCAACCTTCTTTTTTTGGGGTTGAGTCACATGCAACGTGCATATCTTGCCTACTAGGGACAGAGATGACCAAAAACATTATGTAGAAAGATTAATGAAGAAGCACAACATTTGTGAAAAGCTGCTACCTATTTGACTTCAAGAAACCCCTCATTTCTACAGCTTCCTGCTGCCTGGATATGTGCTTTAGTCTGAGCACTGTATCCATTATCTTTATGCAGTTATCTAGTGGCAAAGACCAGTGTGTAGATGTCACAGGGTGACAGACGCCGTGGGATGGTTTCCATAAGGCTGCTATGTTCTATGTTTTTATTGTATGCTGTTTTTATTCCTTTATCAATTAAATTGTGTGTATAGTATTAGTTTTCCATTCTGGGTGCTACGTTTATTTTGCTGTGGATTATACTAATGGTTGCTTGCAGTGCTATCATTTGCAGTGTTATCAGAGTGAACTTTTGTGTGGACTCTTTGCATGGACTTAAACTTAGGTCATTGTATGCATTGTGGACAATTGCATACAGCACCTTTCCCCTTGTACCCTCCTCTGCTCCAATTGCTTCCAAGCTATTGGCCCGGCCAGCCTGCCTTGCTATGAAGACAGGTGGAACTTACCTGGTGGCACTCTTCTTCCTTGGGCGTGTCAATCGCATTCTGATCCGGTCAGTGGGTGACTCTCCTCTGACATGCGGCAGCTCCACTCCAGACCTGTGTGGAAGGACCATTGAACTATATAAAATCAGACCGAAGGACCATACCGAGACGAGTCGGCGAGTGATCAAAGATCCCTGACGGGCTATAAACGCTTTCCGCTTTGGGTCGACGGGGAGTGGGAGGTCGGGAGCAGCACGCCCAGCTACACAGCCACCAACGGGGTTACAGGACTGCAGCTGAGACGGGCCCGGATTGGACTGACCTTACAGAGTGTGTGACCAGACCTAGACGAGTCAGCGAGTGATCAAAGATCCCTGATGGCCCATAAAGCACGATAAGTAATGGAACGTGAATAGGCTGCCCATTGTGTGAGTGTGGCTCCCGATTGTAGGCGAGCCCGCCAGTGATTGTTTGTTCACTGTTGTTCTCAGCGTTGGGAGCAGCATGAGTCGAGCCACGAGCGGGGCGACTGGACCGCGCCTGCAGACGGACCCTGGATTGGACTGAGTATGAAGATCATATTGAGATTTTACTGGATTGGACTGAGTAGTAAAATCATAGATGTTTTACTGGACTGGACTGAGTAGTAAACTCATATAGATTTTGCTGGATTGGATAGAGTATTAAACTCATATTGAGATTTTATGGAAATTGGACTGGGCTTTAGATCGCTGCATTCTCTTATTGGTTTCGCTATTCTATTTTGTTTTGTTTTATTGTAGTCATTACTGGCCAGTAGATTTTATTGTAGCTTTGTTCTTTGTGTATCCTTTTTTTTCTAATAAACGATTTAGCATTTGGACTTACCTCTGTCTCCTTGTATCTGTGTGGTGTGGCCCAGGGATTTAACACTAGGCAGAACCGTGTGACACAGACTAAGGATAGCTGGATATGTGTACAAAGTGTTGTCAGTTGGACATACAATGTACAAGTAGCCTTTCAAATTTGTACATTTTGACTTTTGATTATAGCACCACCATTTGGCCAACTCGTGTGAAATTTGGTGTGAGGCAATGGCACACCACTATTTGCCACTGCGGCAAATTTGATGTCATGTCATGTGATGATTCTGAATAGCGTCACGTGTCGTTCATGTCTCTGAATGACACAAAACTTTGAACACCTCCTCCCCATCATGGAGAAAACATGTGAAGTTTGGGTCAGACAAAGCATTTATGAGTAACTCTTCACTATCCATTTACAATGCATTTTTCTTGTTGGACATAGTGGTCATATGGTTTGGCCTAGCAACTGTCAGAATGACACAACGAAAGCAGGTTTCATGAGAATCGGGTGGACAACTTAAGAAGTACTAGGGGAAAATTTATTAAAAAAACAAACAAGGACAGATATGCAATTTTCAGTATGTTATCTGTTAGTATGCAAAAACTGTATGCGACAGAGATTTGTATATATACCAAAAGCACCAACATTTGTAGTATGGAGTGGATGGTTGCTACAGGATCGTTTCAATCCCACATTTCTTGCATAAGGTAATTTCTCGTATTACTTCCAGTTCCGGTCAGCGAACATTTCCCAAACAAACATTAAAAAAACAACAACATACTGGCCGCTGAAGCATCATTTGTGTGTTTTTTTGGCAAAACTGACAGTATATGCTCCTGATTGCACAGCTAGCAAGTGGAAATAGCTGTGAATTAACTGTTTTCTACTTCTGGTATTACAAACAGCCAGTTCCACCTGGGTGTGCAAGTCCTCCAAATATGTTGTATGTCACACATACTGCACTTCATGTACTGAACTGTAAGCTCCAACAGTATGTAGTATGATGTATTTTATGTATGTTGTACAAACAATGAATGCGAAAGAAGGCAGATGCAAAACACATTTCCTCTAGGCCGCCACTAGGGGCAGAGGGGCTAACCATGAGTAAGTGAGTTAGTTAAGCCAAATATATGGTCTAGCACATGTGCCCGTTCTGTGAACAATCTAAAAAGTTGTTTATAAAACTAACAACCTCAGTGAAGACCTCAAGTCCCACCCTAACCTAAAGTAGATGCCCTGGAGGCTCTCTCCATCTCCCAAAGTTCCCCTACCCCCGCCTGAAGAGCCTCTCTTCCAGCAGGAGGTACATAAATTGGCCCCCGCCAAGAGAAAATACCTAAGTTATATTTGGGTCAAAGTTAAAAAGGAAAGAAATCCCCTATTTTTAGTTAACTTGACTTCTATGTTACAATATGAATTTGCTACATATGTATGGTGTTAATCTATAGGCCCACTTTCATTTTTAGTATTTGATACTTTTTAGTATGAAGGTATGTGTCCACAGCGAGTTACACTGTTTAACGTGAAACTAGCTGAGGCAATACTTGACATCCATAATATTAAATACATTAAAGGTGCGCGAGCGTGCAGCCATGAAGAAGTTTGGAAACATGGACGGTCTGTTGTGGTGGTGCTGGCAGAGACGTGGAAACGGCGCAGGTGCACTACACTTTCTACTGATGGTTCTATCGTTCGTTCTTAAGAAGCTGAAGAGCGCTGGTTTTCTTGAACTTTCGCAAATTTCCAGCTGCAATATCCGTAGATTTGCAAAGTATCTCCACCCTCTACAAATCCTTCAAAATCCACGCGCATCTGACCCACCAGCGATCCCAGGGATGGGAGGAACCACTGAAACAAAATTGCGCGGTCTCTTCGCAAGAGGTAAGTTAGGCCAAGAGCTCCAATTCTGCATGCTGTTTGACAAAGTTGCAAAAGGCTAACCTTAACGTTATTAACCGCTAATATCGAAGACGAGTCGACTGCGGACAGAAGCAGGTCAAGGGAAAAGTGCAGTCCGATACCCCACCCCTCTTCATCCTGTGTGCATTTTTGGATTGAACAGAAGAGGAACTAACACTACATAGTATCAACCAATCTCCTCAGACCGCATATACATGCTGAAGCCCCTGTAATAAAATTTAAATGTAACATTTATGGATGCCAACCGCCGTGAAACAAAACAGAAGAAGTAACACCGTATATGCTGTAAACGGCTAGTGCTTCACCCATCGTCATGGATCAGCAACTACAGCACCACCACCAACAAGATGGTCCACATTTGTCAAACATTGCTAAGAAATGCCTGGTGACTTATAAACTCTTCGTACTGGAACATTCTCGGAATACGCTGGAAAAGGAAGTACGCAACCTCACCATCAAGGTACATAAGCGAATACAACTAGGCTAATTTAGTTATGCAGCTTAATTGGCGTAATGCTAAAGCTAACGTTAGCTAAGTCAACTGGTAGCGTCGGTAGCATGACATATATAGGACCGTTTAACCGTTAATGCAAAGTTAGGTAATGTACACAAACAAAAAGCTAGTGTTAGGTGGCAGAAAATAGTCAATGACGTTAACTCAACAGTCGGTAACAGTTAATGTTAACTAGCTGTTAACCTAATTGTTGTCGAAAACTTCACCAGGCTAGTGAGGAGGTCCACGTGTTCCTGAGCTCATCTCTTCCTAGCAGTCTGGACTGGGACCAGATTACGGGGGCTTTGGACGCCAAGTGCCATGCTGTCGACAAGCTTTTGGCTCTGTTGAAAGACACAATAAATGGTAAGAGTCCATAATAATAATAATAGTAAAGACGCTGTACATACTGTAGGGTAATAAAACAAGGGGAAAAAACAACAACTCTTAAATAAAGACAAATAAAATCGAAATTAATTGTGTCAACTAGGGAATAAAAACATGGGGGGAGAGGGGTAGCTTAGTCTTTAGGTGGTGAGTAGAATTTTGGAGTTTAGCCAGTAGAGGTCATGGGAGACTAGGGTGATGTGGTCTCTTGAGTGGGTATGGTGATGTGGTCTCTTGAGTGGGTATGGTGAGTAGGCTGGCGGCAGAGTTTTGTATGTACTGGAGTTTATTGAGGACTTTGTTTGTGGTACCATAGAGGATACTATTGCAGTAGTCAAGCCTGGATGTTATAAATGCATGAATGAGCGTTTCTGCAGCAGTAAGTGACAGTGAGGGTTGGAGGTGGGCAATGTTCTGGAGGCAGAAGAAGGCTGTTTTGGTAATGTGGTTGACATGGGGCAGGAACGAGAGGGTGGGGTGACTCAAAGGTTACGGACTTGGGTTGGGGGGATGACAATGAAGCCATCAATATTGAGTGCAAAACCCTGGGTGGGGCGTGTAAGGGAGTCTGGGCCAATAATTAAGATTTCTGACTTATTGCTTGTTGAGTTTTAGAATATTTAATTGCATCCATGTTTTAATGTGGGTGTAAAGTGTAAAGTGGGTGGCAGCAGTGATGGTCTTGGAGGAGAGGTGGAGCTGAGTATCATCGGCATAACAGTGGAACTGGAGGCCATGGTTGCATTTAGTGGGGTAGTGGGCGGGTAGTGTTGAGGGTGTTTTTGTAAAGTGGTTGATGTTCTTTATATATCTCTGTATGAACAGTGAGACCTGTTTTCCTGGCGATCCGCTCAAGCCAAAATCCCTTAGATTTTGTTTGAATGGGTGCAAGCTGGTCCAGGCAGGAGGAGAGTGATGTTATAAAAATTGACCAATTTGGTGGGAGAGACATCATCTTTTGCGTGAGGGTGGAGTCTGAGATGCAATGCAGCCAGGGTTCTACTGTGTCACTGTTACATTAGTAGTAGGTACATCCACTGTAGAAATACAAAATCTTAGCTAGAAAATAGTTAAAGGGACACTTCTGCAACTTGATGGACATTTTCAATTAATGACCTGCTATGCTTCTAAATTTCTATTACAATTCTTTTTTTTATTTATTTTTTTTTAAATAGGGCGCAAATGGGCTCATAGAAAAATGTCTGTAATGCCAATGATGATGTAGTTGTGAGGGGTATGGGTGCAGATGGCTGGTATGCCCAACCTATATAGTGTTCAACTGCATTAAGATGAGGTTGGGAGAAAATAATAAACTGATTGCCAAACTGGTGCAACTCAATGTAGAGTCTTGAAAATTATTTTGCTGGCTTTGTCATTACAATGCCTTTGTCACACGAATGGTGCAAAGTGGAAATATTCACTGTATCATTTGTAAAGGGCAATGTTTATAATACCAGCACTATTTGCATATGGCTTTTCTTCAAGCGGAGCTATGTACTCTGTTGCGTGACTGTTCAAGTGACCTGCCATGGCAAAATTAGTGTTTCCCCAGTCAAAGTTGTCGGTCATTTTATTTTGGCGTGGCAGGTCACCTACAACAACAGTCACTTGATAGTACATAGCACAGTTTGAGGAAAAGCCGAAAGTGCGGGATTATAAATAATACAATTTCACTTGATGGTGTCTATGCTGCCATGTTTAGTCACTTGAATGCTGCCATAAAGGTATGGTTTCCTTTTGCAGAAAAGGTAGCCTAGTCCATTTACCTTTCTAGTAACTACTTCACTACATGGCTCAATTGTTCAGGCAAACTTAGTATTTGGTTATTTGTGATACAATGAATACATGCATTCAAAGTTATTGTCGCATTTCCTTCCTAACTAATTTGGTCACAGAAGTCAGTAAATGGTTACTGTCATAAGGCACTTGGGGCAGAGCTCTTTCAGGCTGTGTGAAGTAGAGCTTGGTGTAGGAGATGTAGAAATATGAAAATTGTGCCAACTGGGTGAGGATAGTGATTGGCTTACACTCCCATAGAAATGTGCATGTTCAACTCAGGTACTTGTCATGCCTACAACTTGCATTATAGAACTTTCTCACTTGGAACTCCCTAAATTGGCTAACTCAACATATCACAATATTTTAGCTGCAACCAGCAGCTCTATAGCTCTATTGGTTAGTTGGTCCACAAAAGTGTCCCCCCCCTATAATGGTCACAGTATTCTCCCTAGGAGAATGAAATTTGGCATGGAGGTCAAGTACTTGTGTGTGTGTGTGAGAATGCATGTGCATATGTGGTTGCAGCTATTGCGGATTTGTGCTTGTTCTTAGTTTAGAATAGTTTTTCTGTACAACTTACAATGTGATATGACATAATTTCAGTCATTATGTTGTAATACAATTGTCATGGTGCTATTTCATTCAAAATGGTCTATATTCTTTTTTTTCAATATGTATATTATCGTGAATGACTGTATAGTAAAAATCCGTACCTTTGCATGGATCCATGATGGTGTACCGTCATATTCGGTATACATCCCAGCCCAAGACCCACCCCTACAGTAGCTAAACCCTAACCTTAACCTCATTGGACGTCACACCCCAACTTAACCACCCATTGGACGCGGTGCATGAATCCCTTTCTCACTTAGTGGTCAAGTTGGAAAAATGGTAGCTAGTTAGCTGTCTTTATTAGGGTCACAATTTGTTGAATTGAAAATGTGGATATTCAATCAAAAACTCAACTACTCATCCTATTATCATGGATTCACAGACAAGCTCTGTCTCACACAGCCAGGTAAATCTACTGGTAGTCTACAATAAAAGAAAAAGATTTGTAATGAATTTTCACCCTTTAAAGCTCTTTCTCCCTCCCCCTGTGCCTTATACCTTTACAGATGCGCAGTTATGCCTCACAACCTCTGCTGAAAATGGAGTGATCACAAATCTACAACAGCCACAAAAAGACAAGGGGATCATGACATCAGGTGTTCTGAAGTTCGGGCCTATGTTGCAGAACGTCCTGATGACTAGTTCTATAACCAAGGCCGTACAGGTGCTCGGAGCCACACTGTCCCTACAGCAGCTGAAGCAGTTCCTTGTCTGCCAGTCTGACGCTGTCCAGAAAGACGTTTTGTTTTGCAGCATCTCGTCTAGCCTCAACACCGTCGTTGAGACGGCAACCTCAGGTCATGAGACAGCCAAAGAACATGCCATGCTATTCCAGGAGAAGACCCAGCAAGGTGTAGTTGTTAAGATGCCAGCCAGCATACGAAGTCAAAAGGATGAAACGGAGAAGCCAAAGCCACCCCCTCTGAGACCAATACTCCCAGTGATAAGTAATCCTAAACTGGTGAAAATGTTTGTGGGTGCACCACAAATTAGCTGGGGACCTCAGAAAGATGTCCAGGTGAAACACCAGAAGCAAACTGCCTCTCAGCTCTTGGACTTCCTCAGAATAAATGGCAAGAACAAGGGTGTGATCACCTTCATAGAACGATGGAACTACTTTCAGTACACCACAAGTCTGACCCCACCAACATCATCACCCCATAAGAAGTTAAACAGCCAACAAGTCAGTGGTGGTCTGGTAGCTGGTCTGGGATGTATCAACACACTGGGCTTGAAAAGGCAGCTGCTTGCAGAAATGGAAAACCAACCCCCAGTCTTCAAAGTAAAGAGAATCGAGTCATGTGGCTCTCTTACCTACACCTGTATGATTGCAACCAAGACTGAACTGTGGGATGTTGGAGACATCCTCACAGAGGCAAGATATTCCTCCTCTGAGATGAGGACCTTCGAAAAAGAGATGGATGAACAATATCAGAAAGGGACATGTCACGTGGAGGCTTCCACTGTAAACCTCCATGTGGAAACCCAAAGTGTCCAGGCTACCGAACCTCAGAACAGCTCTGTTGTAGTCAGCAACCGTGTCAAGCGTGTCTGCATTCCAGAGTTCCAGATCAGGAAGTTTGAGGAGATGGAGGTTGTGGTGTCTCACATCGTCAGCCCAGGGAGCTTTTATATCCAGCATGCAGACTCCATTACACAGCAGCAGGCCGTCGTCACAGAGTGAGTTATGGAGAACATATTCTCATCTCATGTCCAGCAGCTTCTTTTAATCATTTTTCAATCCTGACTCACTTTTGATCACATTTGCAGAACTTAGTAGACCTCTCATCTCCCCACTCACCCCCACCCCTCATTTTGGTTTTGCTATTAGATATGCCCAAGGAAATATTTTTTTGATATATTTTTTAGAATATATTCCACATGGCGGCCGTTGTCAGATTATTTCTCTCATCTGCAACAGCTGGAAAGGGGATATATGCTCGTTTGCGGAGCAGAATTGCATTCCAGACATCGGGACGCATGTGGTCGGCTGGTTTCCCAAGCAGGAGCAGTGGTGCAGGGCCCAGGTCACAAAGATATGTGGAGTAAGTGGAGGTGAGGCCCAAATGTCACTTGCAACATTAAAACGGGGAAAGATTCACTGGAGCACTCAGGACAGTTTAGGCCTGTATTTCTGGGGTGTAGATTAACATTTCGATGTTAATACATCTTCATCAGATTCAAGAATGGACAAAGGCAGTGGTGACACATTATAGCTTACAGAAATCACCTTGTGGGTGAGTAAAAGGGGCAGTTCACTCAATTAGCCAATGTCTACATACCACCAATAATCAATGTGGCAGGAGCAGCCATTCCGCATAGCAGACATATAGAGGAACATTGTAATATATTACACTAATAGAAAAACATCATCCTAGGAAAGATAAATACATGAATATCATTCATCCTTCGAAAAGATAAATGTAATCTACAGAAAATATAATAAAGAAGGGATTAAATAAATACACAATGGGCATGCTAATCATGAAGGCCAAAAACATAATAAAGGCCTGTGCATAAACACGATAGGCTTAGCTCTTCATTAAGACCAAAGGGCTCAAGTGTGTTAAATGTATAGATCCAATGTGCTTTTCTGCACAGTGTTTTTTTTTTTATAACAACACCACCTCTCGAGGAGATGGCGATCCGAGTGCTCCAGTGAATCTGTCCCTGTTTTACTGCTACGTCCTGCCCCTGAGAGGCACTGGACTGCCTGTCTAAGCTGATGCGCGGTGGAATCTCCTTGTTGCTCGTCACTTGCAACATTCTTTTTACAAACCTTTACCCCTAGATGGCGGTAATGTCATTTTTCATGCAGCCACTGAAGAGACGATAGGTACATGTGTCCTTGGTAAAGAAGCAAAGTTTTTCTTTTTTTTCTCCATTTATTCAATTTAAAACTTTACTGGTATAAATTGTCTCCATCTCTAATATGTAAGATATCAGCACCACTGGCAATGGTGGTAGGGTGACGGACATCAAGGTGGAGGTGAAGAGACTGGACTATGGGGACACATCCTGCCTGTCCTTGTGGAACATCAAAGAACTGACCCCAGAAATGGCTGCCCTTCCCCTGCAGGCTGTGCAGGTCTCGCTTGCAAATGTGAGTGGTTCCATATGTATATTTGAAGTATTTTGAATCTTGCACACTGGTATGTTTTGTATAACCTAATACTCCAATCAGTCTCTAAATCCACGCCTTGGTGCAGATACAAGGATGTGTAGACACTCTATCTCTTTTCCCTCTCTGTCTTAAGTATTTGCAATCCCAGAAATGGTCAATATGTTCTGTGTTTACTCTGTGAGTTCAGCCCGGATAATTGGCTTTTATCCATATGATTAGTCACAGCCTTTATCTACAGTCACAGGAAGTGAATTATCACACTGCATGCTATTTTGTGTTTATATCCTTACCTCCAGGTGACTCCGGTGGATGGGAGGGACTGGTCGGAGGAAGCGGTGGACTGGTTCAGAGGCATGGTGGACAACCGGACGCTCTACGCCAGGCTTTACCCACAGGGGACCAAAGTCATGGTGGAGCTGTTCTTGGAGAAGGGGAAGATGGGAGCCATGAGGTACTTTGGTGTGAAACACAGTGAATGTGTTAACAGTACAAATTAGTCTGAGGTGGAAAGGAATGATTAGTAGTATGCTGTGAAAATTAAAAGAAGAGCGCTTTTCTTATACTGTATATTAGGGCTGAGCAATGTCATGAATGACGATACACAATCTTGTTGCCTAAGTAAATGATGAAAAGAGAGCATTAAAAAGTACATGTTATGGAAAATGGGTTTTGCCTAGTCTATATTTGGATTAGGCAGTCTGAAATGTTATGTAGGCACTGGGGGGAAATTATGTAGGTACCCCTTGCCATTTGGCTGGGGTTAGAAGTATTCAGATTAACAAGCCTAAACAAGCTATTCAGAAATATTGTCCATTATGTCACATGGGGTACACAAGTAATCAGTTGGCTTTAATTAATCAATCAATTCACTGTGCTTTTTGTAGCCAGGAACACTGCCTACCTAGTTTACTGCGCAATTTGTAAAAGTTTTTTTTTTACTCTTGGGCCAGGCAGGGAAGGGAATAATTAATTAAAAAAAAAATAATAATAATAATAATAAAAAATTGGTGTGCGTGACACTCACTAAAATGGCATGTTCAATACAAGGGAAGAAAAAGATGCTGGAAAATAAATTATTAAAATTAGATTTTGACTAGTTTCTTTGCAAAAAAATGTCCAAACATGTTCCACAGATTCAAGGAAGTCATATAAAATGATTGGGAAAACATTTTTTTTCTTCTAAATATATCCCCTTAAGTCAAATATCTCTGAAAATGATTTCTGATATCAATTTAGAATGAATGAATGAAAGTTATAGTTCCAGTTTGATACTGTGTCACACATCCCATTACTATGTAGTCTAATAAAAATGTTGTATTACTTTATCAAACTTTTTCTATACCTAAGCAGATACCATGACGTGTAAAGTCCTCAGTGTTGGAGGTGGGGGGCATTGTTGTATGTTGCATTGCTCTAAGTAGGGCTGCAACTAACGATTATTTCCATTATCGATTAATCTGTCGATTATCTTCTCGATTAATCGATTAGTTGTTTGGTCTACAAAATTTCTAAAAATTATGAAAAATGTCAATCAGTGTTTCCCAAAGCCCAAGATGACGTCCTCAAATGTCTTGTTTTGTCCACAACCCAACGATATTCAGTTTACTGTCATAGAGGACTAAAGAAAAAAGAAAATCTTCACATTTAAGAAGCTGAAATCAGAGAATTTGGATTTCTTTACTTAAGAAATGACTCAAACTGATTAATCGACTATGAAAATAGTTGGCGATTAATTGAATAGTTGACAACTAATCGATTAATCGATTAATGTTGCAGCTCTAGCTCTAAGTACAGCATTTTTCATCACTGGAGAGTGAGCTTGTGCTATTTCATTGTGCCAGCCATCATTTTGCAAGTGACATATTTTCAGTGTGTACTGAGATCCTGAACTGATCTGACCCTTTCCCCCAAAGGTACTGCATGAATGAGGACATCCTTTGGCAGGTTTTGTTGTAAAGATAGAATGGTGTATAGCCCACTAAACTGCTGTGATGCTAACTACTACAATACTACATTGTTAGTGTGTGTATATATTTGGTAGTTTTTAAAGAAGAAAATGGGTCTCTTTTCTGTATTGATAGGATATTTTATAGGTCTGACTTATTGTGGGCCTTAAAAGAATATTTATTAGCCTATTTTAAGATGTATTTTGCAAATGTTATGTTATATTGACTGTAACTGATTGTATGCTTTCCTATTGTAATTGTGAATATGCTTTCTTGTTGTTAACAGCTCTCAATGTAATCAGTGCTTTAAGCTGAGTGAGGGAGGGGCTTCAGCTATATATGTTTGATCATTGTCACTTCTAAGAAAGAATCTATACTCTGATGAAGGTCCATGTGGACCAAAACGTCAGTTTTCATTAAATAAGTGTCTTCATCGCAAGGATGTGCAAGTTCTTCTTCAATTCAGTGTGTACTGAGATGAAATTCAAAACCTGAATATAAATTTATTTTACTGTTTCAACTCAGTAACTATGCAAAACATTAACTGTATAATTATGTTGTATTTATTCACATCAGGAGAGGTGCATCGCTGTCTTTGAGATTGGCCCAGAATGGACACGCAAAACATGACAAACTGAAAAATGTTGGCATGCTCAAAAGAAGTAAGTGCCCTCACACCTTAAGAATGGCTTAAACTGTGGGTCTACAAGTAGATGGCAGTGTAACCTTCATATGGCAGCTACAGTAAAACAGCTGGAGCACAGCTATTATTCATTCACTTTCTTCTGTTTTGCTTTCCCAGGTGCTGCTGAAGTTCGAATAAAAAAACGGGAGTCTGCCTGGGAGAAGTATCTCATCTCATGCTATACTCATAGTAGGAAGTAGTGCGGAATTAATGGACTGGGATGTGTAAAAGTTGTTTTACTGTAGTTAGAAACCACTGAGCATTGTTAGCCTGTTGTTTCAATTGTCTGACATGCAGATCCAAACCCATCCAAACCACTGAGAAATTGTTTAAAATTCATAGAAAGAGCCCCGGAGTCATTGCCTGATTTTGATTATAGCCAGACACTGGTGGCATCTGTTTTAACTAGTGGAAAGCACAATAGGGTT
>OMKL01138514.1:0-10829 GCA_900302295.1 Parasudis fraserbrunneri | reverse complement strand
CTTTATAACATTTTTCAAAATTATGTAGTGGGTGGAGTTACGCTCAGACCTGGGGGAGAAGCTACTCTTTAAATTGGAATTCTTACGGAAAAAAACATATACTGTCAAATACCGTTATACTGTCAAAACTAAAAAAAAATTGTGATATGATATTTTGGGCACATCACCCAGCCGTACTCCATATAGCCTGCCTACTCTAATTACATGAGGGTGGAGATATGCACTCCAGTGCACTCCTCTAGTTATGTCTTTAACACTGTGAGATCACTAGACCACCACTAGTTTTTCGCTGAATCTACAGGTCAGACAAATGTAAATTTAGAGTCAAAATGTTCAGAACACCTTCAACTTGTAAAACAAGGTCCAATATTTACCTTACATTCAAAGGTAAAGGGAAAAATAGCCACCTTCGGCCAAAACCTCTACACTTCTCATTGGGGTGAATGGTGCCTGTGCCCAGTTTTATATAGTTCAATGGTCTCGTCTCCGAAGGTGGGAGGGCAGTAAGCCAGCCAATGCCGTGCCTTGTAGCTCACATGACGAATTATAGGAAATGATACGCCGTCTCCTTTCTGAATCGTCTCTGCTCTTTCTCTGGACCCTGAAGTAAATTCTCAGAAGTGACCTTAACCCACAATTAACATTAAGCCCTGACTTGTTGTAAGTATCCCTGTTAGGGACTAGCATAAACTGTGGTTTAGCTAGCCCGAGCTTGACTATTGGATAGTCCTAGCTGGTATACTCAATCTATACAAAGCTCAACCGCATGATAGTATGAAGTTGGGAGAAAATACCATAGGCCAGAAAACAAATGCTCGCCATATGGTCGCGATTCATTTTTGCTAAATATGTCAAATTGCTTTGTTGGCTTTGTCATTACAATACCTTCTACAAATCGAAATTGCAATAGTCACTCGATCATTTGGAAAGGGCAATGTTTATAATCCCAGAACTCTACGCTACGCTAGCTAGCTAGCTAGCTAACTGTTACATAGCTGATATCAGTACTGCATATCACATCCAAGTTGGTAGCTAGTTAGCATTAGCGATTCAATTTGGTTAAAGTGTCAAAAATGAGTATCTTTTGTGAATTATATAAAACATAAAAATTAAGAAAAACTGCATGGAGTGAAAAATATGGATTTCTTTTATGTAAAAGATCCCATACAATGACAAGATGTCTAAAAAGGTTTCTGTAAAATTTAGAGGGATTTACATTTTTTCCTTTTTTTTTTGTAAAAACAAAACAATAATACAAACAAAATACATGCAAAAAATATGGATTGTTTTTTCTATCCCCCGCCCCCCCATGTAAAATAACTTATAAAATGAAAATGACAGAAGATAGGCTTATCTAAAATTATTTCTGTAAATTATCAGCTATTTTTGTTCGAAGCACTATGTCAAATTTGGTGGCAATATCTTAAGTTGAAAAAAAAAAAGTGTTTTGTGCGCAGGGAATATGTCATTTTGAGAAGATGTCCCTTTAAGTTTTTCCAGTAGTTGGGTGTACATGATACAGCTGGTACAAAAATTTTAAATTTATGTTTGTGTTGATTTAAAAAAAAAAATGAAATTGCAGTAGTTGTAAAAACTATAATATCTCAAAATTGACATATCCAGGCAAAATCAGTTTTTACCTGTGGTGTTCTGCCTTAAGGAATGAACTTTTGCCTGTCATCTTTCTGAAATGAGCCTGTCCACTGGCTCTGATCATGACGCTATGCGAGTATGTGTCCTTTACAGATCTGTCTTCCTTGTTTTCCCCACAGTCAGATGGAGTGTGAACCTTCTGCACAACAACGGCCCAAAACAAAAATGCAAGGTGGTGCACAACTACCTCCAAAAAAAATGAACTACACCAAGGTAAGTTACCATCCTTTCAAAAAGCAGCCTTGAAGTGGCACGCACCCTAAAGGAATCATTTAACATTCATATTTTGGTCTGTTGTTGAGTTCTTTCACACACATTGGCCTACTTTACTCCACAACACCGGGAATGTTTTTGTTTTTTCCCCCTTCCCTAATATTATCTCTTCTGAAGGCTACTGTGGTGTTTGAGGCAGCAGAGACTAATGGCAGAAGCCTTTGGCCTGGGAACTGTCCAGCTAGCTGCTACAGTATGCCCCTCAGGCCTGGCTAAAACTGCACATTGGTTCAAGAAGACATTCTTCACTGGCTTTGCCTCATGAAAGTAGCCTGTTGTCAGTTTTCTTGTGTTTGCCAAGGAACCCTCCGGCACTAGTGTTGCAAACTCCAGGCTTTAAAATAAATAAATAAATAAATAAATAAATAAAATTGATATGCCTTTTCTTTTAATGTTTTTAACACTAGGGGTGGAACGATACACTCAATTCACGATATGATACACGATATGAGGTTGACAATACAATACAGTCATGATATAACAAAAGTTATTTGTTTATTCTTGTCCAAATGTTAAAAGTTGGTAACAGGTGCACCAATACCAATTTTTCAGTAGGCCTATAATTACAAGAACAAGTGCATAAATTATTTACCTATACTATTTACCTATTGAAAGCCGGCCATATCAACTACCAAAACGCGTACACAATACTGTAGCTTATAGCCTACGAATGAATGAATGAATGAATGAATGAATGAATGAATGAATGATCATTGCATTTATATAGCGCTTTTCAAGGCACTCAAAAGCGCTGCCTCCTTCACCACCACTGTGAAGCACCCAACCTTGGGCGACACAGTCTCAATGGCTGCCATTTTACTGGCACCAGGAACACATCACATGACACAATGGCTGAAGGGCTCAGGAGGATTGATATCAGCCAATTAAGGGGGAGGGATGATTAGGTGGCCTTGATGTCAGAGACCTATTTGGGAATTTGGCCGGGAACGTCAGGGAACCCCCTACTCTTTGCAATAAGCGCCCTGGGTTCTTCAATGACAAAATTCAGTCGGGACCTTGGTTTAATGTCTCATCCAAAGGACGGATAGCAACATGGGCAAATGGAAAGACACAGACACAGTCTACGCACAAACACGCATACAGACCAGAGCATGTGAGCGGAGTGGGGAGTGGAGCACTTGGTAATTTCATCTGAACTAAGAATGCCAATCAAATCACCAGTTTGCCTGCTGTGTACTTTCACTTTCGAGTTGAGAGGGACAGAGAGACCGGGCTTCACTCACTGCTCCAAGGGAAATGCACGTGTCCGCTGCATTTTTCCATTATTTTTCCATTCACTAGTTCAGGCGTATACCAATGACAAAACAAGACGTATACATTTAAATTGTTTATTTAAATGAAATTGAGAAAGAGTAGTGTGCTTTTAAGTGTGCGCACCCAGCCACCGGCCAGGGGGAGCATGCAGTTCCTGGAGAGGGTATGCTCAGCAAGGTGGCTTTGGAGAGAGGCGCAAACGCATAACGCTAGGCAGTTGGTGTGAGTTTGGACCACAGATGTGAGAGTGTGGGGAAAGGTGGATTTGTTTTTCGAGAGTAGAAGCAGATGAATACATGGATTCGGGTTAGGGATGTTAATGACAGTTACAGACTAGTCTGCGTTTCTTTTTTTAAGATTCTGATGTAGACCTATTGGCTTAAAAAATGCACTAGGGATACTTCGTTTTCAAGAGCAGAATTTGGACCCCTCATAGTTAAAGTTAACGTTATCATCAGTTTGCTAAGTCATACCTTACTCATGCTCCAAGTTGTCGGACAGAGTGCACACACGAGCGGGCTTCGTGAGCAGAGTTTTCTTGCTCTTATATATACACACACACACACACACACAGGTGTGAGCAGCCAGCCACTCCGACTGCTCTCTCTCCGCTCCTATAGATTGGTCTCCTTTTTGTAAGCACATTGTTGCCCCCGACCTGTGTTGGGTCACAGTTATACTTAAAAAGTACAACGGGGCTCTTTGGAGAAGCTATGGCACTCCCCTGACTAAAATTGTCAAACAAAAACGTCTAGATGCCATTTTGCCAAATCAGCATGACTGTGAGTGTGACTCTTTCACCTGTTGCATAGCTAGCTTGGGCATGGATTGATTGTTTAGATCACTAGCATGGGTGCGCACACTGAGTCCGACGTGGTCGGGAAACCCGTCTATAAGCATTTGAGTGTGCATAGATTGTTGAGCACAATTACAGGAGAAAAATGATGTACCGTATCTCTACAAAAACTATGATGTAGTTTTCCCCAAAATGCAAAACAACTTGAGTGAAAACAGTCTTGATTACGATGGGCAAATGGAAAGATGGAGCAAAGTGAGTACACCAGAGCGCGCGCGCGCGCACACACACACACACACACACACACACACACACACACACACACACACACACACACATTTACACTAATCCATTCAAATGCACAAACACACCAACACATAGACTGATCCATATATATCAAGTCTACACATGCAAATGCACAAACATACTACATTATGCCGTACATACCTGCACCCATCCCACCCATCTTAGAGATTGGTACTGTATAACCAATCAATCAGTCCCTCATTAATGTGTGACTGCCCTCTCCTGGATAAATAGTTGAACTACATATTTAAATCTTTGTTTTGGTCGTTAACTGTTTCAGGTGGACAATCTCACATGCGAGATTAGATTTTTGAGAACTTGACATTCTAAACATGTCACAATGGCTACAACTGGATTCCAATATAGAAAACAAAACAAAAAAACACCTGAAGGAGTTAAACATCAAATATGAATGCACTCGTTTTGGCACTTGCCAGTTACTCAGAATCATGAAATACATATGTGTGTGTGCATATAGGTGTTCACAAGTGTGTGTGTGTGTGTGCACGCACGCTTGTGTGTGTGTGTGTGTGTGTTTTCAACCAGAATTCTTCGAGGAGTGCATCTGTGCAGCGGAGATCGAGGCGAAGCTCCCTTCTATAATGAAGAACGCAGTGTACCTACACAAGGCCGCGGCCCGACGTATCAAGAGCTGCCGGATCCAGAGGGCCTCCAGAAGCCACTGGTGTAAGTCTGTTCGGGAACGCCGATTGTCACAAGAGACTAGGACTGCCCCCTCATAGTCGCATAGTCGATTCATCGGTGGGTTTGGTCTTAGTCGACCAAGACTTTGTTAAGTCGATTAGTCTAAACTATTTTCCCATGCTGAATGAGATATCTTCTGAAAATGTATAAGGACATCTCTGGTAAGCGTGAGATTTAAAGAGGTCTTTCTGCATGACTGTGAAACACAATTTCACAGACTCGTCGACAACTAATTGATTAGTCAACAAAATCTATGACTGCTAAGTCGACTAAGAATTTACTTTGGTCGAGGACCGCCCTGCAACATACAGACTCTCTAACCTACATATTTTATGGTTGAATTCATTAGTATTCCCTGCTTGTCTACAGTGAAATATAAATACATTTTGCTCTTGCCTCCCCGAGACTCAAAACAATTGTTGGGGTGAAGGTAAAACACATTGTAGAATACTACTGAAAATAACAGTTTAGACCTTTGTTTGCAAAAGTGTGATGTTTCTGAGGCTAGAATCATTTGTGTTTATGAAATACTTATTATTTTCCGGTGGCAAATGTATTCATGAAATGGATTATACTGTACACACTGTAGTCTTTTGGAATTAAAAACTCCCATTTGCCCTTTTGTGATGACATGCGAATGCGATGTAACGCCGTGGTTTCGTATGTCTCTCCCGACAGTGAAACACTCCAAGTCCTTCGTGGTGTCTAACAGTGACGGAGCCAGCATGGAGGAGCTGAGGGAAACCGCCCGGCGACTGACTGCCGACAGCGGCTTCAGAGAGAGCGTCTACAAAATCATCGCTCGCAAGGACCCCTCCAACAAGACAGAGGACTGAGAGCAAGTGAGAGAGACTGAAAGGGGGAGAAAAGACAGAGGGAGGCAAACTCCTATAAAGCAGTGGTTCTCAACCTTTTTGGTTCATATAGCCCCTAAAAACAGAGGGACACCTATTCACGACCCCCACAACATAGTCAATCAACTTTGACATCAAATAGTAATTTTTATTTACCTTTTATAGATTGTTTATTAATAATTAGAGGATGGCTTTACACTTCAAATATTAATTATTTCATGAGGGGGAAAAAAGCATCTTGACCAAAGATTACCAATATGATAATGGATTTGTATCTTTTTGTGGACCTCCACTATTATCTCGTGACCCCCACGGAGGGTCCGCGACTCCCAGGTTGAGAACCGCTGTCCAAAAAGGACGCAGAGGGAACCTTCAGCTTTACCTCAGTGCAACAGTATGACATTCTGTGACACCTAGAGATCAGCCCCCATCCCTTCAGTAAAATAAATGAATGCGAGGCACAGGTTTATCTATCCGGTAGAGCTTAATCTGGCCCTTTAATTGGCCAGTTCGGTCTTAAGTCGACCGAGACTTTGTTAGTCGTTTGTTAGTTGTTGTTGTTTTTTTTTACGCTTTTTTCCCCCCACACCGAGTGAGTCACTTCCTGAAAAATGTAACAAACACATCTCTGGTAAGCACTGGATTTTTAAGAGGTCCCTCTGCATGACAGGGGGGTAAAGTCAGCAAACTCACGCCACTATTACAACACGTTACCCAGAGTATCTGATGTCCAAGACACATTTATTACTTTCTGAATGTTACCGCAGTAGATTTGTGTGAATGGGTTTTTAGTATTAGTTTATAAAGGAGCACAGACATTGAAAACCGATCTTGAAAAATGTTTGCATTTATTTTTCTGGTATTTGACTGTATACACATCGTGTCCTTTTTTTCTTTTTTAACAGTTTCATGTGTTGATGAAAACAATGAAATCTCAGATATGTCTCCGATACGGCCCTTCAGCTGTTCGATCAATGCTACATCTGAAAATCTGTCCATGACAATGTAACTCAAGTGTAATTTATGGAAGCAAGCATTTCAATGATAATGTACAAATGATAAAATAACTTTATACCCACGGCGGTGTGAGAAAGAAACCAAAATGTTTGGGTAAGAAACCAGGGAAGATAATATTGGAGTTGGATGGATTGGACAACATGCCTTGATGTTAATAAAGCTGTGTTTGAACCTTATACAGTCTCATTACTGCTACAGTAAATTTTAGATATACACGGATGCCACTTTTGCACAACATAAACCAGTCCTAAACCTTCAGCGTTGGCCGGTAACGAATACCGATCTCCTCCGTCGTGTTTACTGAACGGCATATACTTCCACCCCTAGTTTGGGATCACTGAGTTCAGACATGCCTCTGTGTGACAAAAATGCAGAAAATCAAGTCACTTTGTTTCGATTCCTGACATGTTATATATATGGCTCTTGGTATTGATATTGGGGATACTCGCCGAAAGCCTGATATCGGCCCAATACCCAATACCGGTACTGGTATCAGTATGTCCGTTGTAAACCAGCTCATCATGGAAACATGAGTTATGTAACATCTTATATTATAGCTCACTTTTAACTGTAATTTATCCTGTAAAGACACAGTAACAAGATGAAACAAAATCAGTCAGTTGATTCTGTCGCGACTGAATATTTACCGACTTACAGGTTGTTGTTGTCTAGTTACACGAGAAACACTCACACAGGCTTTCCTGCTCTAGCAACTACAGAGGAGTCCATCCTTGAAATGGCAGACACTGTAAGCAGGAGGACGAGGAAATGTATTACACTCATCTAAAAACATGGGTGACATTTTGGTTGGTCAACCCTCGTCAAACTGAAATCAAACTTTTATTTAACATATATTTTGTTAGCGTGAAATTACAACTTGAGCGTGGCAAGAAAGGAGCTGTAATATAGACCTTTTCAGAAGAATTCCGTTGCTAAGGGAACAGCTCGGGCCCCTGTGTATTTCCTGTCGGCTATTGTATTGGCAAACACTGCCAACAGGAAATAAACTTGGGCCAATTTCTAATGTTTATGTTGTCAAGTTAGAAAAGGTCTATACAGGGTAACATAGAGTTCTGTAGGGCAAGAGAGTAGATGACTCCACCATTTCCTTCTTCTTCACCAGGACCTGCGGCAGATGGAAGACATGAAGAAGAAATTAGTAAATAATTTCTGGGTTGTTCACATAGGCACCAGTGACTTGCTTTTTAACACGTGGCAAAGATCTGATATTTTTGTGTCTGTCTAGACAGGGAATAACCACAATGAATCTGTTTTTGTTTCTGTTTCAAACCTACCTTTACACACTTAAGTGTTTTCTTAACCTGGTGGTTAGCTGTCTCGTTAGTGTGTATTTGTTATTGTGCGATTTATTTGTTGTTCTCCAAGTTATTTAGAAGTTTCTGAAGGACTTTGTCGCTAAATTGTATTGAAAGGTGACAGCCTATATAAATAAAAGTTTTATTATTAATATTATTCCTTTTTCATTTTATTTTTATTATTCACTGTAGTGAATTGTATTCAGACAAATGTGAGATGTTGTTTCAGTGTGTAGGCTACTGTGTAGGAAGTATCAAGTGTGTAAGCTACTGTATAGGAAGAAATTCAAATTTCCACAGCACTCACAACTAACCCTCTCTGAACATGCCACTGCATCTTTCCAATAACCATCATAAATATCCACAAATCTCCCATCTAATCCCTCTCCCTTCAACCTTTCAGTGCCTTCACTACGATTACCTGACCAGCATAGCGTGGCTCTGGCCAATACCATAGGCATGATGTCATTCCTCTGCTTGACTGATGGCGCTTCATCTCTGCTTTCGTCTTAGCAGCCAGGAGTGTTGGCAGGTGTTAAGCACGTGCCTGTCTGGGGCCGCGGGTTCCCATCTAATTGCTGAGCAGAATAAGCTAGCTGCAGATAGCCCGGGGGTGGCTGACTCTGTAGGTCACGGTCTTAGGGGATTTCTCCCTGAACGAGTGAGACGCAGGAATGCACCGAGAGCGGTAAATGCGGTGATTCTCCCACCCCAGCGCAGGTGTCAATACGGCAAACTGACTGAGTGGTTTTCCAATAATGCCCTTTCAGGATCTGCCAGAATGCGCTGGCCCTTCTCTGCCGGAGAGCCAGCCCCCCACCGCCAGCCTCTTCATATTCCCACGCATTCTGTCTCTCGCCTCTCAGCACCCGCTGTTCCAACCCGATTGCTATCGCTATGGCAACAGCTACATCAGAGGGCAAAAGCCCATCTCCCTTTCTTTCTCTTTTTTTTTTTTTTTTTTTAATCTGTGAGATTGTAGGATTAACACAGCCAGGGGCATTTAAAGCCTGTTGTTGGCTGGCATGTATGCGTGACTATGCGTGTATACAACTGTTGCTGAGGTCAAATGTCTGTGTGTTGTTGCGTTTTTTCTTCCCGCAAAACGCATGGAAAACTACAGCGCCCAATGAAAAAGGTAGCGGGTTACGTAACCTTGTATTTATGTCACACTTCACACTGACACGGCGGTAGCCCAGGTGCGTACCTGTTGACCATGACGCAGTCATGGAGCCACTGTTCCATCGGTTCAGGCCCGGCAGACAGTCAAGACAGGCTGTGTGGGAGTCAGGAGTTGTGTGTATGTGTGTGTCTCTCTGGGCCCCTCACTGTTTACTACCAATCTGACATGAAGAGGGGATGACAGAGGAAGCCCAGGAGGATCTGAGAGAGAGAGAGGGAGATAGAGAGAGGGAGAGATAGAGAGAGGGAGAGAAAGAGAGAGGGAGGCAGAGTGGGAGGGAGAGAGAGAGGGAGGGAGAGAAAGAGAGGGAAGCAGAGTTGGAGGGAGAGGGAGAGAGAGAGAGGGAGAGGAAGAGAAAGAGAGGGAGAGAAAGAGAAAGGGAGGCAGAGTGGGAGGGAGAGAGAGAGAGGGAGCGGGAGAGAAAGAGAGAGGGAGAATGCGCCCGCTGCAGAACCTGTGTTCCAATGCTTCATCAGCACCCAGGCTCGTGCTCAGAACACTCCCATGTCACGTTGCTCGGCTGCACCGTCAGCGGTTAGGTGAAGACAGGGCACAGCCAAGGGCTCTCCGAGTACGAAGCTCGGCCGGCCGTACATCTATCTGTGTCACAATGTGTACAAAAGGATCCCTCGTGTGCTTATGGGGTCTGGAACCATTTCACTTCCTGCTTTTTCTAGGCTTAATTTTCCCTTAAAGGAGTGTTCTCTCTTAAAAGCCTCTGCTGTTGTCATGGAGTTGTGCTTCCCGGTGGACAATGACTCTTTTCATCCCGGGCACAGCTTTCAGTCCAGTAGCTGAGATAGCCAGCACAGAGAGGGAAAAGACAGGAGGGTTTGTGTTACTGGTACAAGGCAGCGCTTTCTAAACTCATCTTATATGAAGTTCTGCGTGTCCGACTGGTCATTTGTAGCAATTGCTGTACAGTTTTGTTCCATTACATCCACAATCCAAAAATTTTGTCTTTTCTTTTTTTGGTTTGCATTTGATTTGTTTGATTTATGATATGTAAAAAGGCATGATCAAACTTGGCCAAAAAAATAACTGATGGGGAAAAATGTATCAGGAAAAAATAGCACAATAAAAGCTATAATTCTTAATGGGAAATGGGGTAAAGCTGTTGAGCAATGAGGCCACATTGAAGGCAGAAGCCAAGCACGTGGCCAGTAGAGAGGAGTCCCTCACAAGGACGCGGGTTCACTTCTCATCCAGGCTGGCTTTGAGCTGGGCCTCCAGGGCCATCTTATCAAAAGTACGCATGTTGGTCTCCTCGCGCACCTTGTCCCGCACGTGGAAGGAGGCGCGGGCCACGGAGCGGGCGCTCTCCAGCACGGCACGCTTCTCCTTGAAGATCTGCTCGCTCTTCTCCAGCTTCCTCTCGATGGACTGGAGCAGCTCCAGGCGCCTCTGTTTCTCCTCCTCCTCCACGCGCTGCTTGTTGAGCCTCAGGAGCT
>OMKL01138511.1:0-14954 GCA_900302295.1 Parasudis fraserbrunneri | reverse complement strand
CAGCTTTTCTGGGGATATCACCACTGATCTATAATAACCTATAATGATCTGTAATAGATCAATGGATCTATAATGATCTATAATAGATCAGGTGATGTAACATCTTGGGTTGTGACTGGTGAACCTTTGACCAGCAGCACTCACATGCTTTCTCTTCCAACTGTCACGATAACAGCACATCTGTCTTTACATAGTTTCCCTTATGGCCTCTATTGAATTACTGGGTCAATACAGAATAGAGTAATGAGGAAATGCTTTGTCTTGTGTTACACTCTACAGTACTAGTTTGAGAGAGATTACCTACCTAACCTTGTTCCTTGGCCATTTGCTGCCTGTGTTGGCCCTGGTGTCACCAACCTGACATCAGTCTTGCTGTCAAAGACATGAAGGAGAGAGAGACCTGCAGATGAAGCTTAATAGCATTTCAACATTTCCATGCCATTTTTGATTTCCTGCGGTGACAGGACTTGTTATTGTGTGTATAGTTTTCCATATGGATAGACAGGGGTGGGGAGGGCTACAGGAAATCATTGTACCCTTGGTTGTCATAAAGCAAACTTGGTACAGACAGACAAATCTCAAATTAATGGATATCAGCAATCCAGGCTAGTAAACTGAAATTTTAGACAACAATATATCCTAAATGTGGACTTTTGTGGAGTGATTTAGAAAGCATGAGGGTAAGCCATCTCTGTTTTACATGCAAAAGAGATTGTAACTTTTGAGGGAAAAAATAGACTAATCAGATTTGTAGGATTTAATTCATTCATTGCCTGTAGTGCTCAACGGAATTGTCTCTAGTTTGTGGAAAATCTCAAAGTTGGGCCGATGTGAAAGATGGAAGCACCCATATCCGCAAGACAAAACAGATAAATCACTAACAAATCAAATTATCAATCAACTGCCAAATAAGAAAAATAATACCTTCATTATTATTATTATTATTATTGTATGTATTTTCTTCCCCTCATGTATGTAGTTCAGTTTGTCTTTTTTGGATTTGTGGAGTTTATTCAAAGGATTATCTGAGGATGAACTGAGACATTTGAAAGGATACATTGTCAATGTGAAAAAAATATAGTTAGTTCAACTAGACATGTACTGTCAGTGGCCAACAGCAGGCGTGTCCACAAACGGCCCGAATTCGCAATCCACCTTTTGTGACCATGCCCCTAATTAGAGCCATTGAAGAGTAGTTACTGTTTTTAGTTTTATGAGAATAGCTCCACCATGAGGCCAGTTGACAAAGAACTTCACAGGCCTCCTTGGTATGGCAAACATATTTGTCAAGTTTGGCGGAAATTGGATCAGGAGATACACTAATTTGAGTATTTAACGTTTGGCCTGATGGTGGCGCTAGAGGAAAGGTGATGGGGTCACCAAAATCAACAGGCTTCTTTATCTAGGGGTCATGAATATGCACCACAAATTTGAGAAGAATCAAATGAAAGCTATTTGAGTTAACACGAAAACTCTGTGGTGGCGGCAGTCGGGGTAAATCCATAATATCCCTGACACTGATACTTATTTTACTAACATCCCAGACACTGATACTTCTTTTACTAATATCAGAAGTGTTTGTGTGTAAAAAACAAAACAAACAAAAAAAAAACCCATAAAGGTAGGTTAGACTATTGGTTTTAGATTCAGAAGATCCTAAAACCAAAGGAACTTTCCACAGAAACACACAATGCAAAAAGTGGCATAAGGTAGGCTAGACCTGCTATCACACTCTCCCTTTCAGCAATTAGAAGGAACCAGTTGGAATATGCAAAGGACATATTTATCCCAATGATGGGAAACCCATAGGCTAATTGCAGAACGTGTTTCATATAGCCGCTCAATTTAAAGTGGAGCAATAATAATTAACGTTAAAACATATTATTAACGGCCATGTATTAAGACTCCATCAAAATATTCTATTTTAATTGAAAATGTCAGGCTGGAATCGGGTATTTTAGGGATGTATCTCAGTGTCGTGCTAAGGTCACCCTCTCTGCCTGAATTCCCCTCTTTGTGTTTACACATCCGGGTTTCCCTGTTTGCAGCCCATTCCCCATTTAGAAGCCATTTTGGACACAGATCAGTAACATGCATGTAAACCCCGACCGACCTCCCGACGCAGTGGTGCTACTATTCAATTGAATAACCTTAAAATAAGGCCGCGAGCCTTCGTCGCTGATTATTTGAAAGATTTCAATTTGAATCTGGATTCAATTGCGATGCGAAATGGTGCACATATTAATGGACTAATAGCCTTATAGCCAATTAATCGTTTCTATCTTTTTGCAACATTGTTGCACCGCCGCGGCTATTGACACGCGCTGTGGTTAGGCTACTGGAAGGACCGCGGAGGCCTGTGGTCTTTTTGATCCGTGGACTGATGTTTGGACAACCTGAGTTTTAATGTTCGCGACGGAAAGAAGAGAAAATCTCTGTCTTCTATTAAAAAAAAGAACATGTCTTTTTCATGGCTGACTTGTTCACTTCTCCTGGGAACTTTATGTGCAGGTAGGCTTCCATTGTTGGGATGAAATTACAACACTTTCGAGCCGATAACCCGATACATCAAACACGTATTTTTTTGTACTATCAAGCTACATATATTTGCGTTTAGATATTTGAACGCACGGACGAGGTGACGTTATTTCTTTACTACTGAAACTTTGTTTGCTGTGTTGTATATTTGCCTATAATAGATTCCACCATCCAAAAGAGACTCTTGTATCTATTGTCGTCCTGTCTATGGTTTGTTGCTTGCATTAGGCCTTAAGGCTATTTCTTTTTGTAGCCAATCTTTCAAATGTAAAAATAAAAAAAATTCCTGGATATCTACCTCGTCTACTGAACAAATTAAAGGCAAAATTGTACATACACTTTGAAACTGTTGCATTCCCTTTAGCCTTTCTTTACTGCGGTCAGAATAGATGGCAGCAGCTGCATCAACATCCTGAAACATTATAGGCTATTACATCCCAGGTTTGGACTCTTGTTTGGGGTTGCAGTCTGAACTAGAGCATTTAAAATAAAGATACATCTTTGATGTTTTTCAAAATTTATGATAATCGACAAGAGACATTTCTTGGTGTTGTCTAAGGTTAGTATTTGTCCCAAATCGGGGTTACTGTTACACAGATCCGTTTCCAAGCCTGTGGCGTGATACCACGTGAAATTGAGCATGAGCTTTGTTTTCTTTTGTTTGGCAAATTTTCAGGAATGCAGCTGATGTGCTTACTGCCTAGGATACTTGTTTGTCTTCCTGACATAGCCTAAATCCATTTCCCACATTTACTTCGATTCCATCATATGTAAATGAATTGGGAACAATAGACCCTCTCTTGCCTTCACCCCCCTTTTTTTATTTTCCTTATACGGTTTCCTTGAATTGTAATATATGTATATCTATATATATATATTATTTTTATTATTTTATTTTTTTTGAATCCACTGTCTCATTTTGTGTGTGGCATTTCACTAGGATAATGCCTTTATGGTGGCAGAGTATGGCTATAATATAGGCTATAGTACGCTGCCTCTCCAGAATCCATGTTGTTGTGGGCTTCAGTAAGTGAGAGAGGGTGGGGGGTTGGGGAATGATCTAGTAGTAAAAGTCCTTTTGGGTCATGTGACCACTGAAATCAGCAATGCCATCTCGGCTCAATGGACCATGGAGCATCAGTGGTGCATGTGTTTTTCCCCCCTTCCTTTTTTGTGGGTCGCGGGAGGCTACCCTCTATGATAATGAGCGTGTAGATATTGTTAAATGTGGATGATGGTATAAAAATAATTGTATTCTGTTGACCAGGTAGCTAGGCGAAAATAAATTTATTTTAGTGTGTGTGTTGGGTTGAGGGGGTAACATGGGGGGATGGGCAGCCTCCTAGGCTGGAATTTAAAGAGACAGGCACTATTTTTTTTTCTCTGAACAAAGATTGGGAATTAATGTCCAAGCGATATTTTGAAGGACATCCACAGCTCATTGTCCAGTTCAATGTTTGTCAATCCATCCCTTATTTCTTTTGATTGAATGGTGGTATTCCTTAATATATACCAAACAATATTAAAATTATGAAAATAAAGGCATCACCAGATTAGGAAATTGATAGCCTTTGTAAATTACAACAGGGTAGGAGTGGTATGCTTGCCAAAAACATTTGTCAGGCAGATATTTTTGTCTTTGTAGGCCTAGGACATTTAGGCTGTAGCCCTTTAGATAATGCACCCCCTTAAAGTTTGGACAGAACATCTTATCTCCCCTTCCAGATGTGCATTACTCTAGGAGGATACAAGGTTCTTATCTAGAAAAAAAAAAGGTAGCATGGTATTGCATTGCCATGGTGTGTGTTGTCTTTCCATAATATGCTATATCATGTTGGCATTCTTATCTGTACAGCGTTTCAACAGCTAATAAGGTCTGGGGTTATTTTCACCATTTAGTTATGCTCATAAATGATGTTGTAGTGAACTAGATTATGCTGAGCTTTCATCTAGGAACACCGTTAAGCTCCAAGAGGATCTCCCTTTACTACAGAGAACTCCCAACTTTGCTATATATGCCATATGAATGATGGAAGTCTTGCTTGGAGATGTTCCTCATAGTAGCAAACAGATCGAGTGCCGTCTGCACATCCACAATTGAATTTCAATTCATTAGAATCAGGGCAGATTGAGTACACAGTATGTCATTGAAGCCAATTCTCCTCCTCTGGTCCTTCTCAGGGTATAGTCTGGGAGAAGCAGAGACCAGGGAGTGTGTGTACTATAATGATAACTGGCGGACGGAGAGGACCAACCAGAGTGGCTTCGAGCGATGTGAGGGGGAGAAGGACAAGCGTCTGCACTGTTACGCCTCCTGGCTCAACTCCTCAGGGACCATCAAGTTGGTGAAGAAAGGCTGCTGGCTGGACGACTTCAACTGCTATGACAGGTGAGGTCACCGACTCTACCGGCACACATACCCGCATGTCAGCCCTTTGGTCGAATGGGATTGAATTCTACAGCACTAAAGGTTACTGGCCCTGTGTAGGTAGACGGATAGTACATTATACACTGCCAGGGGTTAGGGGTTCGATTTCCTCCTGGGATCACCCTTACTGAAAATGCACTCATGGTATAGGAAGGCACGTAGGATACAAGTGTCTACCAAATGGGATATGTTACACAAACGTTAAACATAATGCTCGTTATGTATCAAATTCTGGTAGTATTTCTGCTCATTTAACAAGAAATGTGAACCACTGTTTTGTGCTCATAAAGGGCACAAAAATAAATCTGCAGGGCTGCTCGATTATGGCAAAAATCATAATCATGATTATTTTGGCCAATATTGAGATCATGATTGTTTAACACGATTACTCATTGACTTTGGAAACATCATGCATTTATTGAACTTCAGAAAAAAAAGCGTCTTTTTAACAGTGGATTTCCTTGAACTTTAAATATAATTCAACCAAAAAAACAAATACATTTAGTCTTGATTATCTTGTTTTCATAATCGTTGGAAGCTGAAATCGTAATTTAAAATAAAATTAGATGAATCACCCAGCCTTAGAGCTCGGTAAGGTAATTGCATCATTAATTGTCCAATCAGAGTGGTGATGGGGCCGTGTGTCTTCTCTTATCACAGGCAAGAGTGTGTTTCCATGGAGGAGAACCCACAGGTCTTCTTCTGCTGCTGCGAGGGCAACTATTGCAATGAGAGGTTCACCCACCTCCCCGACATCATCGGCAGTGGCCGAGGTGAATGGCGAAAGCGGACATGAAACGAAACAAGCTGCAATATGAAATGTCTTTCTTCTCTGCTTTTCAGTGAACGGGAGTAGAGAATATCATCCTTGCTCGTAGCAATGACTATTTTACTGAATATTTTATTTATCACATTCTGACAAGCACAACAAAGCTGCCAATATTGGACCTCATTGTGCTGTAGACCAGAGGTGCTTAAACGTTTTGACACGGAGGACTAAGGGCTAAAATCAATTTAACATGGGTGTGGGACCACAGGCCAGAGAATATGATTGGACATCGATTATGTGGAAATGTAACAAGCACGCATTACATTTTATAGGTATTACATCATCATGGTGTAAGTCTGACTTGTAATAAGCAGACCACCTTCAAATCCCCACATATAATTAAACAGCAGCAGAGCAGACAGACTGATATCTTATTGTCTGAAATGCCTTAGAGAGCCTCTATAACCCACATGCCACAATGACGTGATCCACTAACTGCCCTGTCCTCTACCAGTGAAAATCCGGCCTCCTCCCCGAGTGCCGTCCCTCCTCAACGTGCTGGTGTACTCCCTGCTGCCTCTCTGTGTGCTGTCCCTGGCCCTGGTGCTCGCCCTCTGGATGTACCGCCACCGCAAGCCCCCTTACGGACACGTTGACCTGAGCGAGGTGAGGGGGGGACCTCTTCTCTGATGATGCTGACTTTCAATCCACAGTGAAACGGTGGTGGATGAGCACACAAATGTTAATCATTTTATAACCTATAGGCCGTAAAAACTTGTAGAAAATGTTTCAGGTTTTGTGTGCAGTTGGCAAAACATAATCTTTAAAGATGATGGCAGTGTTTCCTCTACATTCATTTAGAGTGGTGGACCACCATAGCTAGATAAAATGGAAAAATTAAAAATTTTCAAAAAGCACAAGGCCCAGTGCTTAGAGGTAGTGCTTTAATCATGATGAATCTGAATAGTTTTAGTGCTACTATCTGCAGCGGCAACAGGGATGGACGTGGAACAAACACCAAAAATTATCCCCTGCCACCACTGCTCCAAAACAACTAAAGAGGAGACATTGGATAGGATAATAAAGCTAGTGTATTCAACCTTATTTTCTCCCTACCAGAGATGTAACTGTCTTCCCCATGTCTTTCTCAGGATCCTGGTCCAACTCCTCCATCCCCCCTGGTTGGTCTGAAACCCCTGCAGCTACTGGAGATCAAAGCAAGGGGGCGCTTCGGCTGTGTGTGGAAGGCCCAGCTGATGAGTGAATATGTTGCTGTGAAGATCTTCCCTGTTCAGGTGAGTTGACGTCCTATTTGGAATCGGAATCAGAAATGTACAGAGTAAAATGACTGAACAGGAACTTGTCTCTGTAACATTGATGCTGTCAACAACTTAGGTTCACGGAACATACTGACCCATTTGTCACAAGGGCAAATCGCCTTATTCACTTCACCGCCATATTAGTCAAATTTGATGTATTGTGAGGTACGGATGCGGAAGTGCCCATTCACTTCGATGTTAAAACTTGGCTATAAAAACACCACTTCATGAACTGGAAAGTTATTGCTTGATCAATCGATCATCAGTGATTAGAGTGAACCTTCACTATGTGCATTGATGTTGGTCAAGAACATTCAGCACATATTACTGTAGTGCTTTTTCCCATGACTGGCTGACTGAGGGGCCTGTGTTGTCGTGTATGTGCAGGACAAGCAGTCGTGGCAGAATGAGCGGGACATATTCACGACTCCTGGGATGCGACACGAGAACCTTCTGCGTTACATTGCTGCAGAGAAACATGGCACCAACCTGGAGACGGAGCTGTGGCTCATCATGGAGTTCCATGAGAGGGTGAGATAAATCATTCACTGTCCATTGATTGGGTTGGTGTGTCTTAAGTTGCCGCTGGGATAACGAACTGTGAGCTCCGTAACTGTTTTGATAGCGACACATTGTTTGGTGTTTTATGCTCCATACTCTTATTCTTCTTGATGTGTAATGATATATAACTTTTGAGGTTTGAAGGAACACACCAACATTTCCTCTCCGATTTCAGTAGAAAGAGATCTGGCTGCACGCTGAGCTAAGCTAAGCTAGGATAGCTTGTAGCCAGATCTTTCCACTGAACACACAGAGGAAATTAGTATCTGCCTTCTTGTCTGACTCTGGGGAAGACGGTAAGCTTATTCCCCATACTGTTGGCGTTAGTTCCTTTAGTGCAGATTGTCTACTTCAATTTGAAGTTTTTTTTTTTTTTTTCAGCCACTGGATGAGCAAATGCATAATTGGAGCTGTTTTTTTGTACATGGTCTTCCCATTTCAGCCGAAAGTATTTGGATGTGTCAAAATTATATTCAGTAGTAATTCTTTATATGTTGATGGAAATTCTTCATGTGCAGTGACCTCTAATTATATACATCCTATAAACACCACTAGATTCTCGTATTGTTAGAAGTATGGAGAATATGGTTGTGCATAAATTGGTAAAAATAGCCTTCCGCTTACCAGACTCTTTCACTGAAAAAAAGGTGACAGAGCTTGATGTAACTGACAAAATTGGGATCAGATACCAATAGCTGTTCTGAAGCATCCCTTTTTGATAGAGCAATCACATAGATCTTCTGTCTATTGTGTGTCAACTGTTTGAGTGAAGTATATGTAATCAAACCAGTCACAGTGCTCAGGGGTGCAGTGCCTAACCACTAGTGCAAACAGTTGCCAAACGTCCAGCTCATCAGACCGACAGTCTGCAACTGTATGGATAGAAGTTGAAGTTTGAAGTTCTAGGTTATTGGAAAATAAATATGGTTAAGGAACGGCTACAGTGGTTCATGCCCACCGTGAAGCTCTTGTCTGTGGCGAGACCGTTAGGATTTGAAGCTGATCTGTTAATTAAGATTGTTATTTACTTGCACTAATTTACCATAACCACGTTATGGTAATTGACCTCAACCATGTATTCCATGTTACCTCAATAATTTACCTCAACCATGTATTCCACCTGCCTCAGTAATTTACCTCAACCATGTATTCCATACTGCCTCAGTAATTTACCTCAACCATGTATTCCATACTGCCTCAGTAATTACAAGACAAATGTAGTCACAGCTGAAACTTCAATAACCCATTAAAATGCAATAAGTTACAATGCCAAAGTAATAAAAGTATGGAGCCAAAGGATAAAAAAAAAATTAAAATACTGTTCTGCTGCCCAAAGTACTTTGGGAGCTCAATATATATGATCAGTCCAAAGCATTTACTCTCGGCCTGTAGCTTGATTTAAGAAAGCTGGATTTCCTCAAGTTGGATCCAACATTGTCTTTCAGCTCCTTTTGTGTCAGTTCCTCCTTTGTCATCACAGCAACGTGTTTTGTGGAATAACCTGGGGTTTTTCTGCTTCGTGTTGTGAACAACAGGGTTCATTGACGGACCACCTGAAAGGCAACACTGTGAGCTGGAGTGAGTTGTGTCACATAGCGGAGACCATGGCTTGTGGCTTGGCCTACCTTCACGAAGACATCCCCAGCTACAAAGGAGAGGGCCCCAAACCCACCATTGCACACAGGTATGGATGGCATTCACTTGGATGGTTTGTTAGTCGTAGGTCATAGACATCATTGTCTGAGGTGCTGCGTTGATACGAGGATCAATGCGACAAAACATAGAACCGACACACTTACTCCAATACACCTTTCATTGATTTAAAAGCCGAGACAGCGTTTCAGCGCGTCTCCATGTGAATATGGATGGTATTGATATTATTGATAGTATTCCATCATGAGACATCTTGGTCGGCAAACATGTGATTGTAATCAATTAGCGGGTGATTATCATTAGACAACCGTGGCCAATGAGCTGTGGCATTGTGCCATACTGGTTGGCGAGACACGAGAATACTATGAATTCACAGCTCCTATCTCAGTGCTTTCTCCTCTGAACATCATAACATAATGGCTGTATTAGATTTCAAATATATTATTATTTATTTATTTACATTTATGTTGTTTCCTTAGATTTTACGTAGAAAGTAATAACCTCAAACACAAGACTTACTTTTTGTTCTGCTGAATTTCATTTCCCAGGGACTTTAAGAGTAAGAATGTGTTGCTTCGAGATGATTTGACTGCTGTCATTGGAGACTTTGGGCTGGCTGTACGGTTTGAGCCAGGAAAGCCTCCCGGAGATACTCACGGCCAGGTATCTAACACCTCCATGTTACATTTGACATGCAAATACTGTAGGTTATACACACACACACACACACACACACACATACACACATACACACATACACACACACACACACACAGTGAGTTTGATTACATCTGCAGTCCTCAAGCACAACAGTCAGTCATGTAGGACTGGGTGATATAGCTCAAATAAATATCATATCACAATATTCTTCTCAGTTTTGATGGTGTAACAGTAGTTGCCGGTGTTTGGTTTCACACATGATGTGATGTGATATGTCTTTTCTTGTAATACAATTGCCATGATCCTACTTTATTCAAAATGGTCTTTTGTCATCCAGTCTCTGTTCCAAATGCTTTGTAATACTGCTGCAGTGTACAATTTCCATATACGTATATATATTGGATAAACATAAAAAGCATATATTGTTGATGACGGTATTGTTAAAATGCATGTATCCACGACAGTACACATTAAAATATGGTGTACCTCCCAGCCTTACACATACACTCCATTCTGTTGTGTTCTCAGGTGGGCACGAGGCGCTACATGGCTCCAGAGGTGCTGGAGGGGGCCATCAACTTCCAGCGGGACTCCTTCTTGAGGATAGACATGTATGCTATGGGCTTGGTGTTGTGGGAGCTGGTGTCACGCTGCTCAGACACAGACGGTGAGTCAAACATCTCAGGAACACTTGCTTGGCCTGTGGAGGGCTCAAAGGTCCCTCGTTTCAGACTGATGTATTAAACCAGCACTATGTAACAACATCTACCCTATACTGCAAATGGAGTGAGGCTGAGCCAAGAGAAAACCCACCCATCAGCAATGCGTGAAACTCAGTGGAATTGGCAATTCCAATTGGCCCTATTGGTTGTGACCTGCGGGGCGAGTCATTTCTTTAGCATAAATGTGTCCGACATAAATGGAAAACAACCAAAACAGTTTTAGACTCTGTGTCTAAAACACTAAGCAGTTGCCTCTTATGGCCACAGCGGGTCGCCATTGTATGAATTTTAGAAAGTTACAGTGTGCTGGTTTAAATCTAAGACCCTTTCTGTTTTGTGTTGGAATGCAGATTAATTTGTATCAAAGGCACAGTAGCTTTGGTCTGTATTCAATGTTCGGCCTGTGGTCAACCACTGGTAAAGCATGGATCCAGTATTTAGCTACCGTTCCAACTCCCGCGCTTCACCGCTGAGTGGACTAGACTATTGCCCGATGAACTTTCCATCCTGTTGACATCCCTGCTCTTTGTTTCCAGGCTCGGCGGGTGAGTACATGCTGCCGTTTGAGGATGAAATAGGCCAGCATCCCTCCCTGGAGGATCTGCAGGATGCGGTCGTGCACAAGAAGATGCGTCCAGTCATCAAGGACTGCTGGCTCAAACATCCTGTGAGTAACGGTGGAAAAAATGGCTACTGTATTTCCAGGGGCACTGCCAGGATGCTGCATCCTCTTTCCGATGCTCATTCGTGGTGATTACCCGGGGTAATTTATGGGTTTTCATTTTGTCCTAATTTTGAATTGAAAATTATTTTGGGGCTGATTAACGTTGACATATTTGACCAGATTTAGTCGAAGTGGGTTCCCCCACTTAACTTTTATTGATTGGGGTGAAAATTACACCCGCACATGTAGCACAAGGGGGTATTGTAATTATTTGTGTCTGTGTGTGTCTGTCTCAGGGTTTCCGCTAGCCATTTTCTTGGCTGGCCAACGTGGCCAGTAAGATTCTACCGGCCAAATGTAAAATTTGAAAACTGCCATATGTAATACTCATGCGTGTGTAAAAATACATGTTTTAAAACAAAGCCAAATGCACCACCACCTTTTTATGTGGGCTCTCTGCTAGTCTCTCGTTATTCTATTTTCAACAAGCATTTTTACATGTGCTATAACACACTTGCAATTAGCTGCGCGAGTTCATCCAAACTGGTCAAATCATATGGCGCAAAACTCGCTACAGCACCTATATCCACGATTACGAATAAAAGGATGTCTGTCATGTTATCAATCATGATGTTCTTTCGCCAGCACTGAGTGCGTTCCATAGACTGTAAGAATAAGTGCGTTCATAATTGTACCAGTCGCGTTCGCACTCTCCCTCTCTTCCCCTCGGGTGCGTGCTGTCCACAGTGCAGTCACAACTATCCAAACCCATGACAATAATTGTTTTGGGGGTGGGGCGGGGGGTTTATAATAGAGGATTCAAATAAATAAAAGATTGCCAGCCAAGATGCAGTCGAGATTGTGATAATAATAATAAAGACATGTATGCTAGGTTGTTGTGTGTATATACTCCTGCCATCGCCCTTGACCAGAGGTACTGGCATTACAACTGGAGATGGTCCCCGGGCGCTGCACTGTGGCTGCCCACTGCTCCTTAGGATGGGTCAAATGCAGAGAACACATTTCAGTTGCCTTGTGTAATTGACAAATAAAGTAATCTTCTTCTTCTATATTTACCGGTCAATTTGAAGTATTCTAGTCGGCCAATGGCCGGTACATGCTGGCTAACAGAAACCCTGGTCTGTCTCTTTGTCTGTCCATAACTATGATAACTTGTGCATGTCTTACCTGATTTGGCTTAGACTTGGTGGATTGGCTGACAGTCCGACAAAGACCTACACTATTTCTTTTTCCCAAATGGGTTTTAGCCATTGGTGTGTGTATATAGTAAGGACCAAGATAGCGACCAACAACATTTCTGACTGAGGGACGCTAGCTGGGCACACAAGCAAGGTTGACACTAGATCTGCTCAGACTAAGGATATCACAATACCAGCATTTTGATAGTCGATGGCAATTTCTACGGCTCTCTACCCATTTCCATACCATGGCCCAAAAAAGGAAAAAGTGTATGTCTCATATGAGAGGACATCTTTTATGAGATTTTAGATTCTCATAGATTCTTATTTTCTTAACTGTACAGATCTTTGGCTGTAGGAAAACAAACAGTAAACACACACACACACATACAGAGGTAAACTGGGCGACTTACGGTGGTACTATGACTGTAATGTCAATTTTCTATGCAGTTCAGACAGTAGCTTAAATCTAATATCAGACTTCCTCTTGTAGGCTACATTACATCATGTTATTGTTTGCATTCTACCCTTTAAAGCCTAAATAATCATGGAGATAGACCCTTGTGCGTCGGCCAATATGTCAATCATGTTTTATTAACCCACATCAAGAGGTGTAGCCTGTTGTCGTTTGGCAAGCTATGTTTACCGTCCAGTGACCATCTGGAAACATAGGATTTGGGCATGGCGCACACGCACCGCAGATTCCCTTGTCATGGCAGGGAATTGTTAGGGCGCTCAGTTTTCAGTGGAGCAGCAGCCCTGCTAGCTAGCGATTGCTCTGCGTGTGTGTTACATAGCGATGGCCTCGCAGCCAGCTGTTTGCAACGGCGGGGCATTTAATTTCCACCTGTCGAAACTCATTGAACAAGTCAGGATGTCGGGTCTTTCAGACACTTTGTCAGGATGAATGCGTTTCCTCACTTGGCCAACAGGACACCTCGTGAAGTTTGCAGACTTGCGGCAGCGATCGTTTCGTTGCTCATCTAGTATAAAGTAAGATGTGACAGGTTAATTTAGCTATTTAGCTCCACATGTTGCCAGATTCTTCCTGTGATGCTGCAGAACTTGCCACGCTGTATTTGATGACCGCATTATTATTCATGTTCTGCAATTCTGATACTGGTCTGTACTACTAAAATTGTAGAGAAGAGGGAACCAGACCATTTTAATTAGCATAGCATCGACCTGGCACTGAAGTATCGGTTCCTGTGACATCCTTAATTCAGACTGCTCAGAATCTCCTCAGTCTATTGGTATTCTCCCACTAATTCAGACTACTCAATATTCTGAATCTCCTCAGTCTATTGGTATTCTTCTACTTATTCATGAGTGGAAGAATGTACTGACAGGACAATGTGTGCTATAGCGTGGGTGTAGCATCTCTCTCGAGTGCCCTTCTAGTTGGGTTTTGTTGAGGCTTTTCTGGAGGACACCCATTTACAGAATGTATCCAGGGTAGCATATCTGCTGCTCAGTCATATCAAGAATTAAACGGTCATAGCATTTTCTTAAGCCTCCTCTAACCTTCCTGTACTCTGGCATGTGGTTGGCTGTAGGGTCTGAGCCAGATGTGCGAAACCATCGAGGAATGCTGGGACCACGACGCAGAGGCCCGCCTGTCGGCCGGCTGCGTGGAGGAGCGCATCGGCCAGATCTCCCGGACGACCAACGGCACTACCTCAGACAGCCCCGTCTCCATAGTGACATCGCTCACCAACGAGGACCTACCTCCCAAAGAGTCCAGTACCTGAGTGGGTGACACCACCATCACCCAAGCTCCTGACTTTTTTTTCAAATCCAAACTCAGCGGATCTCCGTGAATATTTAAAAAAGAAAAAAAAAAGAAAAACAACTTGAATGCAGCTGCTATTTTTATCTCAATATTGGTATTATTTTTTTTTGTTTTAATGTTTTTTTTTTGTGTGTGTGTTTTAAGGATTGAGTCGATTTTACTAACACATCCGTCTGCTGTAGTTAAGGAGAAGTAGTAATAAGCTATACGATGGGCACATCTGATATACCCATGTGTCAAAATCTTAAAATTCTGTCATTACCTCATGTATTTTTTGTGTTAGTCTATATTTTATTACCTCATGTTTTTGTTGTTGTGTTGTTGTTGTTTTTTTTTTCTCCTCTCTTCCCATCTGGTCACGATTGTCTGCGGCCAAACAAAACAAAACAAAACAAAACAAACCATGCTCCAAAACCTCGGACGACTCGCTGCAACACCTAGGAGGAACCCTTTTCAGACTGTTAGACAAGATAAGATGTATCTTCCTCAGGGGGCTGAAGCTTCTCGTTTTAACTCAAGTGTGTTCCCTTAACGCTGATCTGTGAATAACCTAGAAAAGGAGAGGGATGAAAACGGCAGCACAGCTTTTCTAGGGAAGGAGGGAGGGAGGGAGGGAGGGATGGAGGGAGCAGAGAGGAGCGGAGCAGAG
>OMKL01138490.1:0-13444 GCA_900302295.1 Parasudis fraserbrunneri | reverse complement strand
ACCACCACCACCCCCACCCTCTCTCTCCCTCCCTCTCTCTCTCTCCTTCTCTCTCTCTCTCTCTGATGCTTCCCTCCGTTCCTATCTCAAAATTAAGTCAGGGACCTATGACTCACTGGGCAGCAGCATAGGATCATTATTTAATAGGCTACCAGTCAGCCTGACAGCCTGCTCCGGGAACTGGGTCATCAAATGTAGACATGCTGCCCCTGGCTTGCTCATTGGTTGGAAACCAGACGACTATTCTATAAATTTCACACAAGTGTTATACGAATGCCATTGCCGATGTAGTTACGAAGAACCAGATACACTAGTCTCTCCATCTTATTTTAAGCCGCAGCAAGTGCGTTAGAGCTTGCTGAACTGGCTACGTCAGGGTGGCCTGGTGAAATTCCACTGGCTCTCTGATCATGAACCCAGTAAGTTGACGCAGCTCCTATTTAAAAAGGCGCAACAACTAGCTAGCCTACAGTTTCCAAATTATGTAAGTACTGCAGAGTAAGCAATGAATAAGCTGGTAACGTTACTTACAGATGACACCGTATTGGGGTTACTTACAGTATGGTAACTGAACCACTAATTGCCAGATTAGAAAGACATATAAAACGACAATGTTACCTTAATTTTGACCTCGGATGGCTTCCACTTGGGTCTTAGCTCCTTGATGAGTCTCAGTGCACCAGATCTATAATCGGTCTCTTCTAATGTGACATCTATTTTAGGCACAGCGGGGGCCTCGTCGGGGACATGAATGTAGTTGGCCATTGTAAGAATTTTATTCCAGCTTTGACAAGAACGTGACTGTTTGCGGCAGCAATAGCGAATGTATGAAATTTTTTGGACTGGGTGCAGGCATAAAACAGTACCCGATGTGCGGCAACGCCTCTCACTAAATCCCACCCAGAAAAAGAATCTTCACCCCATTGCATGCTGGTAAATCGAATGACTCATAAGGAGCGCTCGTTTAAAGTACGGTGTAAAGTTATACATTGCAATGCATTGGGCGGTGCTGCAAAATGGTCATAGGGCAAATCCCGCCCACGTCTGCCGGATGGCTGGGTAAATATCTACAAACGCGATAAGGGCATTTGACGTGGTTGATGCGAGATCATATGGGGTCATAGCATGGTGGTCATCGGCGATTTACTCGGGGTCGTGAGTTTTTGGCCAAGCTGCAAAGCCACAAGTCATCATAATTTCAACCTTAAACGTGGTTTATAAAACCAACCCTAACCTTAACCACTCCCACTACCAAAAATAAATGCAAACATTTTCTTCCGGGCCGTGGGATCTAGCATCGACCATGACTATGGACTGAAATGAACTTTATGGCTTTATGTCAGCAATGCTGTAGAGGCATTGGAGGCCCATCTTACACGGACACGTGCGAGGTTTCTCCTTTAAATTAATATTGTTAAATAGATTATTTATACTAGTAGTGACCATAAACGTGAGGGCTGTCCTCTGTTCTATGTAAATATTAGCCTTTATACAATACCCTTTGCCTTTGGTCTTTTGTATCATACATAAAATGTACATGAAAAGCACCACAACCACTTAAACCTAGCACAACACTTTATTGGGATTAGCTATCTCAAAACAAAAATATTTACAGTGGCAACATGAGGAAAAAATAACCCGGGATGAGTGATTCGTTGACCACCAAATGTGCGAATCTTGACTTTTAATTTGAAATGCCACCCACGTTCATGGAACCGGAAGCGTTTGGTCAATTGTTTATATATATTTTTACTTGGCAGCTTGGCTGACTTCACGTAGCTAGTTAGTTGCAATGTTGTAGCTATTAGCACGCTATTCCTTTGCTGGGAGGGGTACCCTTTGTCTCATTAACCAACAAACGTTCATAATTCAACAGACGCTTTGCTAGCTAACGTCAACGTGTTCTACTTTACAAAACTTCAGCTAAGTTACGTTAACTTGGGGTAACTGTAGCCAAACTAGCTTCCAAGCTAAGCTAGCTATACCTGCCTACTTCCTCTCTTCAGAATCTGTAAAGTTACATTTTTGGTGTGGGGGGGTTGACTCCTAAGTTAGCTAACGTCTGCTGACTGGTAACGTGCTATTTTCTCTCCTAAGTTAATAAGTAACGTTAAGTTAAGTCGCTAAGTTAAATCAGTTTGTGTGGGGGGTTTGACTCCTACTTTAACCTTAGTTGTTTGGGTATGGCTGTTAGACAAACACCACTCACCTGCTCAGGACACACTCGACCTGTAGTGGACCTAGCCTTCAGTGGAATAACCCCTTACGGCTACTTTCTCATCAGTGCCTGCAAAGGTGAGATGGACCTGAGTGACTAACCTGCATAAGGTCTATCATGTATTTTATTAATAGGCCATATCACTTTTGTCTAACCTGGTAAGACAAAAAGAAAAATCTTAATTTACAAGGAAATGGGAGCAGCATACATTGGTACAGATAAATCAACACCACTAAATATTAAAACAGCAAAACGCATTCACACAAAAAAAGTTTGTAAAAGCCTGGCACAAGAGCGAGGGTACACAATCAAAAGACAAAAGCACAAGAGAAAGACACAGTTCTGTGGAGTCGGGTAACCAGACAGGTGTAATTTGGAGAGGCCCTGCCCTTATTGTTTTGTGTGTATATGTGTGCACTGATCCTGGTGACTTGTTTGGGGACACTTAAAGGGTATGTTCACAATTTTTCAACCCAGACCAAATTAAAATGTTGTTTCCCATCATTTATAATCATGCATACATAACACAACTTCACTTCACAGCTTTATTATTGAGGAACTTACCTCTCCACTGCAACATCTCAGTGGGCTTAAACACAGTCCAATGAGGCAATCATTTAGGCTTTCAAAAATCATGATATATCTACTTTTCAAAAACAGGAAACTCACAGTATAAGACTATAATATGTCTTCATATGTTCTACAGAAGAAATGGTCGCAAACCATGCTTTCTATCAGGTTTTATTGACTTAATTTTGCACTTCCGCAAATCCACTCTCTTGGCTACATCCTCGCCAGAAGCAGGAAGTTGTGCTCCTAAATTTTTTTCCTTGAGAGGTTATTTACACAGGAAGTAACCTACTGCAGCTAATGCTAGCAATCCCATTTTCCAGTTTTCTAATTTATTATGGTTTTTGAAGGCCTAACTGATTGCCTCATTGGAGTGAGTTTAAAGGGGAATGCCATCCATTTTAAAAATGCACACGTTCTTCCTTTGCCCCAAGAAAGTTCAGTCACTGTGAACAGCCACCACTCTCTCCTAAAGTTAGAAATCAGAAGGCGAACCCTCCAATCGGTGAGGTAAAATCGGAGGCTGCTCCATAGGCAATGAATGGAGCTCTGTCTTTATGAGGCCATAAAGTGTTTGTATGAGCTCTTACACCTAAATGAGGTTTGAATTCTGGTTCAGACCTTCTAGCAAAAAAAACACAAATTGGAGGGTTTTCTCTGATTTCTAGCTTTAGGAGAGAGTGATGTGTCATTTATTTATTTTCCACACAACTCCCTTCTGTTTGTAATAGAGATTCCGGCCTGTCACCAGTTTGCCACGCATGTTCTTAAGTTCGGTCTATTTGCAGGGATGCACTGATTCTAATAATGCAGATATCAGACCAGGCATACTGGCATAACAGAATTTCCTCAGTGGTAAAATCCGATACAAAGAGCAGTGTGTCTGCCTAATAGCCAGAAATCAAATAATAATAAAAAAGAGTCTCTCTCTCTCTACCCACTCACTTTTGCCAAACATGTACCCCCACCCCACCCATTTCTCCTCAGATGGCAAGCCCATGTTGCGCCAGGGAGACACAGGGGACTGGATTGGAACGTTCCTGGGTCACAAAGGCGCTGTCTGGGGAGCCACTCTGAACACGGAGGCCACCAAAGCAGCCACCGCTGCAGCCGACTTCACAGCGTGAGTGGACAGTAGGGCTGTGTCCCCTCATAGTCCCTTAATCGGTCGGTTTGGTGTTAGTCGACCAAGACTTTGTTAGTTGACTAGTCTATTTATATATATATATATATATATATACTTTTTTCCCGTGTTGAGTGAGTTATATCCTCAGAAGTGATAAGCACATGTCTGGTAAGCACTAGATTTAAAATGGTCCTTCTGCATGACTGCATGTGGAAAACACTTGTACAGATTTGTTGATTAAATCAACTAGTCGACAAAGAATTTATTGAGTTGAGGACGGCCCTAGTGGACAGGCACACCGCACATCCTAGCTATTCATAGTATTCCATCGAACAACAGGTGATTGTAATCAAATAGCAGGTGATGATCATTAAATGACAACCGTGGCCAATGAGCTGTGGCACTGCACCATATTGTATGGCAAAATACATCATGAGAATACTGTGAATAGGTTATCCTTAACAAAGGATATACTGCCACTTTTTTCCCCGTAACATGCCAATTCAAAGTAAGGTAACTTGTATTTCTTTTGTATATTTGATGCATACAAAGATGTTAGCTCTCTATGATGGTTGGATTATAATGTATTACATCTCAATCACTTTTGCCCAATGACTCCAAACGAATGGTCTAAATCTATTGATAAATTTCACATTCTCAAAATGTGTTTTGTCATAAAATAACATCAAATATGGCACAGTACCACAGGTCATTGGCCACTGTTGTCGATTAATCACCCGCTATTTGATTACAATCACCTGTTTGCGACATAGATTTCTGCGATCGAATATGACGAATACTGTTCAGTTCGTTAAAGTAATGAATTGGATCAGTATTCCGCGTTGGCTGATACTTAAAGTTTCGGACTCTGAATTATTATCGGCAGTGAGAAAGTGTTATCTGTGTTATCTACCCTATTAATAATCGGTAGAAAGTGCATAAACTTAAGTCGGAACAAGACCATATCAGCTTAATCATGTTTTTATAGTTGTCTCTATGCTGAAGCTGATAGGCCCCATACTTGTTGATGAATGGGAACAGGGACATCTGTTTCATCCCATGTTGACCTACTTCATAGGTTCATCTTATCTCCATGGCACAGAGCCCCTCTATCGTTTGCTTGTTGCTATGGCACTGGCACCTAGCCCCTTGCCAGCACATGACCTCAAAACCTGCACCAATACCCAGGGCCGCTTGTATAAGGAAAGACTAAAGAACCACATTTTGGTCAGATATGCTGGAGACTTTAAATTAGCCTGTTGCATGAAAATAACTTACAAGTAGCTAACCTCAGAGTGACTTAGATGTGTATTTGCTGTGAATTATGGGTACAAGAAGTTACATAAAACAAAATGTCTGTCTTTAGAAGGGTTGTCCCCGACTAAATAAAGTCGGCTAATAGAATTTGTCGACTAATCCATCAATTGATTTCATGTCAAATTTGAGTCTTTCCACATGATATAACACAGAAGGACGTCTTTAAATCTAGTGCTTACCAATTTTCAGGAAATAACTCATTCAACATGGTAAAAATCAACTAACTGACTAACAAAGTCTTGGTCGACTAGACCATGCCCATTTATTAATCGACTATGTGGGGGCAGTCTTTAGTGATAGTATTTAAAAAATGAGCAACTAATACTGTAACTACAAAATAAAGCACAGTAACTGCTACATGAATCCACTGTAATGCAAAGAGAGGCTAATCTTGGAAAACTACTTGTAATTTTCTGCATTCCAATCCTGGTCTTACACACAGGAAGCCAAACATCTCCAGAGATGTTTCATGGCTATGATATGTTGAGTGGGCTTCATTGATAAAATATATATAGGTTTGAATTTGTGATGAAATTAGAAATACTTTCTGACTAACTGTAAATAATTATTATAGTAATCGTTTTCACTCCTGAAAAGCTACACACTGCAGGTTTAAAGAAAGACATCAAGTTCTAAGGCATTATGTCCCCATGCAGCGATGGGTTTTGTCAGGACTCACAGGGCATTGACTGACTGACTGATTGAGGTTGAGTCAGTCTTGTGAATGATAACTGTGTAGATTCAACACAGTGCATGGGTCCAGTCCAGCTACACTAGAGTCTCAACACAATACATGGGTCCAGTCCAGCTACACTAGAGTCTCAACACAATACATGGGTCCAGTCCAGCTATACTAGAGTCTCAACACAATACATGGGTCCAGTCCAGCTATACTAGAGAGTCTCAACACAATACATGGGTCCAGTCCAGCTATACTAGAGTCTCAACACAATACATGGGTCCAGTCCAGCTATACTAGAGAGTCTCAACACAATACATGGGTCCAGTCCAGCTATACTAGAGAGTCTCAACACAATACATGGGTCCAGTCCAGCTATACTAGAGTCTCAACACAATACATGGGTCCAGTCCAGCTATACTAGAGAGTCTCAACACAATACATGGGTCCAGTCCAGCAATACTAGAGTCTCAACACAATACATGGGTCCAGTCCAGCTATACTAGAGTCTCAACACAATACATGGGTCCTGTCCAGCTATACTCGGGAGCCTAGCCTTGTTCAAATGTTTACCATGTTGCTTTTCAGAAAGGTGTGGGATGCAGTGAGTGGAGAGGACATCCTCACGCTGGCTCACAAGCACATAGTCAAGTCTGTCAACTTCACCCAGGTAGGTGGAATACAGCTAGATAATTATAATGGCGAAGGCATCGTAAAGGTCAAGGTCTTTGAATGGCAGTCGTTGCTATGTGCCTCGCAATTCTCTGTGTTTGCAGAAGGAATTCCCACCATGCGACCACAATCACAGTCTCCATGAATGGGAGTAAAAATACAACTTCCAAAGGCATTTTGTTGTTAGTTTCCTTTTAGATTGTTTAGTTCACATTCAGATATCTATCAACATCCCACAATACATGGGATTTACAATGTCTTTCCATTGATGTTGTTTGATGCATTTCCGTGTCATAGATTTGTTGTTGCTATAGGGCTTACGGTATCTGCTTTGTCCTCATGTTACCGGGTAATCATCAAAAACACTCAATTTTAAATGGTCACAGATATTTTATCTCTCTTCTCTCTCGCTCTCAGGACAGCAACTGTCTGCTGACGGGAGGAAATGACAAGTTGTTGCGTATCTATGACCTCAACAAACCTGAAGCAGGTGTGTGTGTGTGTGTGTGTGAGACCAGATGTCATTTACTAGAATAGAACAATATATTGAATTCATATTTATCACAATGTAAAAGAACGCAATATCTATATTTCATAAGTGGCAATATGGGCTTTTTTTTTATTGATTTGATAAATGGCAGAAATAGTGAAATTAGTCTGGCAGACGCATTTAACTCAAGCCCAAAAATATTAGGCCTATATTATATGAGGAGATTGGTCATCGCTGGGAAATCCAAGGGTGACAGACAGTATTATGCTGTAGGCTTAGGCTAGCATAGCAAGTAAATGTACCTAACCGCAGTTAGCCCTCTCCAATATTCAGACAACTTTGACCGATTTCTGTTTGTGCTTTAGAACCTCTGGAGCTCCAAGGCCACACCTCTGCCATAAAGAAAGCCCTCTGGTGCAACGGAGACAAGCAGATCCTCTCAGCAGCCGATGACAAAACCATACGGTTAGTAGCAAGCTCGTCTCCAAGGGACAAACAGCATTTATGTGGAACTCAGCAGTGTCTCCCCAGGGCTATTAGGTTATTTGTGGTGATGGCAGGCTGGGATGTGTAAGACACACATGTCTTTGATTGATTGATTGAGATTCTTTATTAACAAAACAACATACTTCAACATACACCGGTACAGTTTACACAGTACAGAACAGTTCAGTATGAGGTCTGCTAATCGGATAAAAACCCAAATAAGTCTTTCAACTTGTTTAAATTGGGGTCCTTGGTACTCAATTCATGGTGGCTTTCTGATTGCAGAGTATATCATCACTGTATTTCAAGTTGATGTCACCTAGTCGGATACATGCTGGGGCTGAACAATTCATCAAAATTTGATCAAAATTGCAATATGGCCTAGTGTCATATCCAAATCGCAGGAGGCTGCAATATTTGATAAAGGTGAAATGTGTATCAAAATACCATTATAAATAAAGTGTTATGGTGCTGCAGAGATGCCCTGGACTATAAATCCTATTCTATTCTGTTCTTTGTTTGATACAGACCTCCGCGAAAATCATACCGTCATCATTTTAATACTTTCTTCAATGAAAATGAAAATAAGGATGTAAAAATGCCATTTCATTTTAATATTGTGAATCATATCACAATTGGTATGTGTCAAAAGAACTGCAATATGATGTTTTTCCTATTACATGCCTATTTCACTAGAAAGCAGCTCATAGACACTTCATTGTAGGCATTTGCTCATTTGACCCCAGAGGGAAACATCGCAGCAGTAGAAACGACTGTGTTCTGTACATGCAACACAAGAAGCTCTGTTCGTCAATGTATAATGTATTTAATGTATTTATAGTGGGCCTGTTCTATTCTGCGGTGGTCTACAGCAAATAAATCAATGACTGGAAAACATAGAAATCACACATTACTTTATGGCTGGTTAGCCCCTGCCAGCGGCTTCAGGTTGCTATTATGGGAGCTGTTACAGGCCTCTAAAAGTGGTGCACTATAGCAACCTCTAGTGGTTCACATGGGCTAATGGCTTATCCATGAGGGATCTGCACATGCTGTGTGTGTGTGTGTGTGTGCGTGTGCGCGAACATGTGTGTGCGTCTGTCCGTCCGTCCTTCCTTCCAGACTATGGGACAGGAGCTCCATGGAGGCTGTGAAGACTCTGTCATTTGACATCTCAGTGAGCAGCATGGAGTACATGCCTGGAGGGGAGATCCTGGTTCTCACCTATGGAAGGACCATCGCTTTCTACAATGCACTCAGGTACACCACAGCCTTGGGCCGCCCCCTCTTAGTCAGTTAACTGCTCGGTTTGGTCTTAGTTGACCAAGTCCTGTTAGTCAATTAGTTGTTGTTTTTTATGCCCCCCCCCCTTCCCCATGTTGAATGACTTAGTTACTGAAAAATGACCACATCTCTGGTAAGCACTAGATTTAAAGAGGTCCTTCTGCATGATTGCATGTAGGAAACACAATTTTACAGGTTTGTCAATTAAATCAACAAATCGATTAGCTTAATTACAAGTTACTAGTTACAATTAGTCAACTAAGAATTTGTTTAGTCGAGGACAGCCCTACCACAGCCCATCACACATACTTTGGAAAACAAATAAGGATGAAATTAAGTATTTTATACCTTGTCCTCACTTCAAGGATAATCCAATGCCAATTCTATGGGTTGAGGGTTCACTGACTCCTTTTAGATGTGTGTGTGCGCTAAAATGAAAAAAAAAGAACTTTTTTTGCCATGGTGAAATGTCACATCTGCATGGATATATGTTCATGAGTGATGTATGCAGGACAGGTAACATTTTCATCCACCGGTCAGCCAAAGTGGCTATTGGATTCATAAATTCACCATACACATTAATTGTTCTGCCAGCCAAATTTAATTTTAGAATAGAAAACAATCTGGTTGCCTACCTGTCAATGTGTCTAGTAGAGTAGACAAAATGTACCAGCATTTGGCTGGTGGTCGGTCTTAATTCCCCACTCTGGATGTCTTGTATGTGTTTGCCTTGTTCCTTATTCCAGCCTGGACCTGATTAAGACTGTAGAGGTCCCTGCATCCATCCACTCTGCCTCCCTTCACCCCGATAAGGACTTCTTTGTGGCTGGCGGAGACGACTTCAAGCTCTACAAATATGACTACACCACCAATGAAGAACTGGGTGAGCAGAAGGGAGGATAACTCATCCTGACAAAGACCTCTGGGAAAATGTATGTCATATCGGTTAGATGTGCAGAGGAACTGATACCAGTAATAGGTATCAGCCGATTACTGGGCTAAAGTACACATACTTGGTGTCGCAGAAGGCCATAGATGCCAAGATATGAGTACCACCCATTGTACCAATGACCTGTTTTTTGTCCCTGGGTGGCACGGTGGCACAGTTGCTTCACAGAATGAAGGTCCTGGGTTTGAACCCCACAGGGGGCCTTTCTGTGTGGAGTTTGCATGGGTCTGCTCTGGGTTCTCTGGTTTCCTCCCATACCTAAACACATGCATGCTAGGCACATACTTCTGCCATTGCCCTTGACCAAGGTACTGGCATTATGACTGGAGTTGGTCCCCAGCTCCTAAGTAGTTAGGATGGGTCAAATTCAGAGGACAAATTTCCCATCTGAGATTAATAAACTAACTTAATGGGGAAATATTATGTATTTTTTCAACAAAAATCGTATCTGTGGAACACATCTAAATCTCATTTTAAATATTTATCTTCCAGAACCTCTTTCTTCCCTTGTACTGAACATACCTTTTTGGTGGGTGTGGCACACACCAAATTTTAAATGAATTAAACCCTTCCCTGCCTGGCTACTCCACACCCAAGAGTAAAAAAACCTTTATAAACTGGGCAGTACATTAGGTAGGCAGTGTTCCTGGCTCCAAAAAGCACAGCTAATTGATTAATCAAAGTTAATTCATTGCTTGTGTCCCCCCATGACATCATAAACTATTGCAGTATGAATGCAGGATGAATTCTGAACAGCTTGTTTAGGCTTGTTAATCTGAAGACTTCAAACCCTCGCCAAACGGCAAGAAATATCTATGTAATTTATTTGAAATAACATTTTAGACTGTCAAATCCACACAAAAACTAGGCAAAAAGAAATTTCCATAATATGTCCCCACTAGAGCCAGGAACACCCCCTACCTAATGTACTGCCCAGTTTGTAAAGGTTTTTTACTCTTGGGTGGGGGGTAACCAGGCAGGGAAGGAAATAATTAAATTTAAATTTGTTGTGTGCTACACCCACCAAAAACAGCTTGTTCAATACAGTTAGATGATTTGCAAACCAACATGTTCCACAGATTCAAGGAAGTCGTACAAAATTGTTGAAAAGATACATGTCCCATTTAAGATGGGTGCCTATGTACACTATGTGTAATGGTGGTCACTAGGTATCAGCCGGCACTTTGCGCTCGGCACCTGTCCTCTGACAGCCTCGAACTGCAAACCCTCCGCTCACCAATATCATGTGACCACATATGTTAAATACCACGGTCTTATCCATTCCACCACCTGAAAAGGATCCAATTCAGGTGGCAAAGTGGGGGTATTTCATTTAGGAGTGAGTTTACCAAGGTTTCAACCACTTTACATGTGCAATGCTATCCTATCCTGCTCCTGAGAGGCATCAGAGTGGATGTTCATAATTTATTATCACATTTCTTAATTTACCTAAAAAATAAAACGGTGGTGCATTTCTTTTTTTTACAGCATTTAGTTAATTACCGTTGGATTTGGTGTCGTCGTAAACTATTCTGAAGTGCCACTTGAGAGATCAGTCACAGGACATGATGGAACATGTGTGATTTTGACTGCATACCAGTGGGTGTGTCTAGTTTAACATAGGACACTACAGTACTAAGCTTAATCTGCTTGAATGCACCTCTGGAAAACACACGTGTGTGTGTGTGTGTGCGTGCGTGCATGCGTGCGTGCGTGTGTGTGTAAGGGGGATAGCTCTCAATTTCATGAGGTCCCCAATTCCCCATGAAATACAACTCGTCCAAATGTAGTCCTGTGCAAAATAAATGTAATAAAAAAAATAAATAAAAAAAAAACCTTTTTATTTTATGTATTAGAAATGCTGATAATATTCCCTGTTTGAGTCCAGTCATGGCGTTCTCTGTCCTGCCTGTAGAGTCTTATAAAGGCCACTTCGGGCCGGTCCACTGTGTGCGGTTCAGCCCGGATGGGGAGCTGTACGCCAGTGGCTCCGAGGACGGGACGCTCCGACTGTGGCAGACGGCAGTTGGCAAAACCTACGGCCTCTGGAAGTGTGTCCTTCCCGGTGAGTCTCGAACGGACTGGAATCCACGCAAGAGGTGGATCCGTTTCACGGGTCCTTTTAATATTCCGGTATTAAACGGGATACAAGGGAGTATTCAGTTTGCAATAGCTGTGATAAACTCATATCTCGACTGTGAGAAAGCTGAATATGATCACTGGGATATGTAGATATCATTAGACACAATCTGAATATAAAGATAGATATAAGCACCTCATCCAGACTAAGACCTTAAAGGAACAGTTTGTTTCATTTAAATATCTGATTTGTCACAAACTGGGAGTCATTTCAGTTTTTCCAATAAGCACCAACACCAGTGGGGTTTTTTTATTATTATTTTTATTGGATGTAGAAATGATTAGCATTTGTTAGCACTGCTAGGTGAAGTCAGTGGGGTCTGTTAGTCTGAAAAATCACATGTAGCACCTTCCAAACAACTTCTAGGGGCGTAACAATGTTGATACAGAATCAAACATTTGTTTGTTCAATACAGTGTATCGAAATGTAAAACTGTTGTGACGATTCTCTAGCATTTTTTCTTCTCAGTTTAACTGGTGGTATGGTATGGCTACTGCTATTAGCATAATGGTTAAGGATCTGTTTAATTGTTTACGGCTTTGACATACATTTTTCTTTTTGTGAGCCAAACTAAGCTGTGTACATATATAAATATAAGAGCTCTGCAGTATGAATATATTTTAACGCCTAAAGATTGAAAAATCGAATTAAATCGTGACCTCATAATCAAAATTTTTATCGAATCTGAAAATGCGTGTATCGTTACACCCCTAACAACTTCCCAACCATTTGTCAATATTGTTAACTAGAGACCTTTTCAAACATGACCACATGAAAACATTTTAAATGGGCCCCAAGTTTATTTCCTGTTGCAGTGTTTGCTAATGCAATAGCTCACAGAATACACTTGGGCCCAAGCTATTCCCCTAGCAACAGAATTCTTCTGAAAAGGTCTAGGTCTATATCGAAAGTCTAAAATGTTTTTGTTAGTTGTTTTCCTCCTAAATACATGCTAACAGACATCTCAATAATTCTTTAGATGCGAGGAACCTCTGCTGTGACTGGCAATGTCACTCACTCATGGTTAGCTGCTCTGCCCCTAGTGGCGGCTCACAGGCATTGCACTTTGTGTAAGGAGAGTTGGCTTCGCATCTGTGCCACTATGCGTCCTTGTTTGATTATTGTGCAGCCCTAATATGTAATACTGTTTACTCTTTCCATCAGAGGAGCTGGCGTCAGAGAACTCTGACTCGCTGTACCCCACAATTCCTGAGATCAAAGCCTGAGGAGAATCACACTGACACAGAGAGATAAAGTGAGAGAAGAAGAAAGTAAGCCTGAGAGAAGAAGAACATGTGTAGTTGAGTGACAGAGGGGAGTCCAGTCCCTTTGTACAACATGCCCCGGCAAGGACCCGAGTGTATCTCAGTTCAGCCTCATCATCGCAACCCAATGGAAATCTGATGATGAAGTTTCTAATAGACCAATGCGACACACACACACACACACACACACACACACACACACACACAGAGAGAGAGAGAGAGAGAGAGAGAGAGAGAGACAGAGAGAG
>OMKL01138481.1:0-11898 GCA_900302295.1 Parasudis fraserbrunneri | reverse complement strand
CTCACCCGCTGATCCTCTCGGGCAGTGGACACGGATCACCCCACCACCCTGTTATTTATACCGGCTAATCGGCTCATGCCAGTGGCAGGAGTCAAGGGCTTGAGGTGGAGGGGACACGGGTCAAGAAGTCACAGGATTACGCCATGATACCTTCCTCTGGGTACGTGCCGCTGGTTGTGAGAGGAGGGGTCAAGGGTATGCTTGGGATTGAGGCATGTTGGTTACAGCACTCCACGGAAGGCACGTAGCCTATACAGCGAGTGTGGGCTGGGCCAATGCACGCTCCTGCGCAGAGAGACATTCCACTGTCGCACACGTTGAAACCGTCCCAACCGTTTTGCACGCTGTGTGAGACGTACAGGTGTAGACACAGCTCCGCGTAGGAGTGTGGGGGGAATGTAATCAGGGACAGTTGCTGAAGCAGTGTCATCTTCTCAGAGGCCCACAGGTGGTTGACAGCAGACGTGCTCACCTGCCAGAGCCTGTGTGTGTGTGTGTGTGTGTGTGTGTGTGTATGTGTAGCAAGATGATAAAAGGTTGAAGCAGTTAATGTCGCGTTTGCCATTACTCTAGCCCTTTGACACTTGTCCAGTGATTGATCCTATGCAGTGGTCAAGCAAAGCTAGAGCAAGAGACTGTCTGACCACTGCAGAGAGGGGTGGGTGGGGGTGAAGTGACAATACTGAGGAATTTCACTCAAGGGGACAGTTGGTATTCTTGAAATACTGTCTGTCACCTTGGCTTTGCAAATATATCATTCTTGTGGCCTCGATGTATAGAACCTTGAGTTATACTATATATTAGTTTAAACTATTGGAGGACATTACTATTGCTGCAAGCAGCAACAATTTTCTGTTAAAAAAGAGAACTGCAACCATCGGCCGGTTCGGGGCGCACACACGCAATTCGATATAGGAGTTTCATGGCGCATGCCTTCATCCGTACGGTGCTGCCAGCCTATACATCGAGACCATCGTCACACGTTCATACCACGTGAGCAACAGCAGGAACCATATTTCCATGTCACCGACATGCTAGGCCTAATGAAGGTCAGATAAAGGGTGTTTTTAAACAAATAAAAACACTTATATTATATAACAAAGCTGCCATCAATAGACACCCTAGGTAAACATCGGATGTGCGTTCCGCAATAATGGTTGCATCGTTTTAAAATGTGGACTCATCACTGGGTCTTTACAAAGCCTACAACAAACTGGCAAGCGCCGGGCCACAGGGCAGTTTAAGGTCTGCAGAGGATTAAAGTTGATATCGCAGTGTGCTGCTTCTCTGCACAATACTGTCATTATTTGGCATAGTTACAAAATATTCCAAACAGGCCCGACTGCCTCGTTTCAATATGAAGCACACATTTTACAAGGAGAGAACAGGAACTGTTCCTCCTCTATGCATTGTGTAACAAAATCGTATGCACCAAGAGCCGTCAGAGAGGAACACAAGAAAGATTTGGGGTATTATTGACCGAATTTCCAGTTGACCTTCACTTCCCCTATCCCACAACACCGGAGCCATCTTTCAATTTGGAGATGCAGCTATCGCAACTTCGAGAAACCGGTCTGGGGACAAAATGTTCTATTCAATCTTGAGAGATACGCACAGGCCACGATTGCTGATAATGCAACAGCGACGAGAGGTCACAGTCGGCAAATGCCACCACAAGAGATTCTTCTAGGTAAAATATCAAACTTAGGTTTTTGTCTAATTGGTGAAACTCACCATCCCTAGGTAACCTGTAGGCTGCTTTCCGTGCCAGATGCCCACATCTTTGCCAGGCCGCTCTGCAGGGAAACATCGCTGCTTCGCGCTATCCGAGAGCCACGGGAAGAATGCAGCAGCAGCGTGCTCTTCAGCAAGGGCAGAATGAATGGCTAGGCTGCGCTGCTAAGGGGCTATCGTGCAGGGTAGCCGTGACCGACCGCGTGTGAATCAGAAGAACAAGCAAGCCCTGCCCTCCGTTGCGCCTGCTCAGAGGCTGTGCTGTCGATTTCTCCACTTGGAAGCTCCTCACCTCCCCCTCCCCTTTTCTCTTCTCTAACACGTCATGCACGCTTCACAGTGTAAAGGTCGACATTAACACGTGGGGAAACTATAAATATTTTTTTGCCTCCATGTGTTATTATTTAGGGACATTATCATTATCACAAATATTTTCCATCCTAGGTTTCGGCTATGATAGGTTATAGCCCTAAGGTGATAGGTTAGGCCCAGGCATAAGGTGAGGTTAGAAAGAATTCAGAGATAACCAAACTGTTCAACTATTTATGGAACTAAATATACATGCATTTTGATTGATGAAATAAGAAAATATATATCTAGATGTAGGCCTAAACATCTGGGGTATGGTGTTCGGTATGGCGGGGGCTTCTGAGTTCTATGGGGGAGGGGTGACCCCAAGTGAGGTGAGACGCTAGGCCGGGTTGCCCATGCGGAGGGGGCTAGCCTTAGTAATGTTGAATTACACCAGGCTCCAATGAGCAACGCCTTTCCTACTGTCATAAAGATTGATGTTATATCACGAGCCGCTGGCTTGTCACTTGGATTGTAGCAGCCCTCAACATGCATACACTCCGCCCCCTTTTCCTGGAAAACTGTTCTTTGAGTCTCTGGCAAGAAGCCGAAGGTCATTTGAGACCATAGGGCTGGTATGCAGATCTATTGAGTGGCTTCAGCTGATTTTATATATATATATATATATATATATTATACACTCCGTGTGGAACACAAGGAACAATATCCCTTCTTAATACTGAGTTGATGTCAACTGTCTTTAAGTCTTAATCTACATCTCCCCTTCCAAATGTGGTGAAGTTAACAAGTGAAATCAACAACAGATCATAACTTTCACTTGGATTCACCTGTTCAGTCAGTGGAAAAGTCTTCCTAATGTTTTGTAAATTAGAAGTATATGGCCTACACTACAAATTATAAAGTTAGACCCATTTGACTCTTTGGTAATCCACAATCAGCGTGGAATGCGGTCACACACACAGTAGGAGTCTACCAGATGCTCCATAGCTGGATAACAAGAGGCCAAGAGAACAGTGACCAGTGTTCCTGTAATCTGCTTAGCTCATTATGCTACGCCGTTAGATCTGGTTAGGGCCGAGACATGCCTGTTGATATTGGTGTAGGCCTTCTCTGTCTGTTGTCACTGTCATCTGTGACATGTGATGAAACGGGCACTTTGAATTGCTCCAGTCTTTTCTCCCAAGGAATGTTTCTTGACAGGAGGGAGTGGCTAACGCTGTCATCATGTAAAAAGTTACCGCTGAAACCAGCCCAGATGGACAAAAATACAATAAAATTTATTTCAGCACAAATTCTAAATTGTCAAGTCAAATAAGAGATTTGTATCGCTAGTCAGCTTTTCATAATTAAAAAAAAAAAATATATACAACTGATGCCCATGCATTTTGAGATCACATAATGGAATGGGCCCTGGTGACATGAAACTTACAACTTGATCGGTTGGATGTAACAGGTTGGAATTCTGCTAAAATACAAAAATTAACAGTACCATGAATCCTCATATAGATTAAACATGACCTAACACATGATGCAGAGACATGTTTATTCATGTACCTTTTGCATTTAAATAGTTTTATTCAAACTTGTCCAGTAAATAAAACTGACACTTAACACAGCAGGGAAGTAGCAGTCCCTTTTTTCTTCTCTTGCCACTTCAGGCTACAGGATGAAGAAACGCGCTTTAAAATCAAAAGAACTGCGAGTCTCTGCGAAGGAAATGAGGTCACATGAGACACATCACATACAATACATAATAGCATCTTTATTACATACAGATTCACGTGCTACGCCAGGAATAAGGACATCAGTGGAAATAGAAATATTGGAGGGGAAACGGGTGCATCCTTCAGATCAACGAGGCTGACCTCCCAGGTGGACCGAGGACATCCTGTATTGGACAAGAAATTAATGGATTCAATTTTTTTTTTATTACTTTGTTTTCCCTTTCACAGATTCAATGACAAAAACACATCCAGAAACATAGTACATTTTATTTTTCTGGTAGGGCTGAACAATTTATCGAAATTTGAGATGAAGAATCATATAACTCTGTATTTTGGACAGCCCATGTATTTGCAGTTGTAAAATCAGTCCAAATCATTGTGCGAAAGTGATATACCACCAGAGAGGACACAAACTCTACTGTCTTTAACTATGAACGTACAAAACACTCTTATCATCTTCAGATAATGAAGTTTGAAAAGAATCGCAATATGATCTTTTTTTCCATATTGTTCAGCCGTAGTTTCTGGACAATTCATGTGATCACAGACACTGATACACATGGTGCGTCTGGGTGTACATGGTATTCTGGCAAACTAGTAAATTCCGAGTTTACCATCGATTAACTGACCCATGCCAAGCTCCGCCCCCTCTCTTAGCTTGACAGAGGAAAGCAACGCTGATAAGAGGAGGGTCAAGAAAACAACAGATTGTTTTTGTTTGACCCAAGGAGAGCAACGGTTGTGATTGGATTGTCAAGAAAATTGGGGCGGAGCTTACCAACCTACTGTTATATCTAAGAGGTAAACTGAGGCTACGTCCATGATAATCCAGTTTACCAGCGGACACATGCAAGCATGGCAAACCAAAACGTACACAGACTTTATTCTTCAGGGTGTTTAGACTGACTCAAAAAGCACCCTTCGTTATTCATTATTTTCTGAAGGAATTGCGCAAACACAGAGAGATAATTTCTCACAGTGGGTGACTATGGACCCAGAGAAGAAATAATGAGGATCCTATTTAACAAACAATAAACAAACAATCTCATTCTCATAAAAAAAAAAAGCATCTGAAAGCCATCGCCTCATATAAACGAGTTGGTCATGAGATAAAATAACCAGTTAACGAGTTGTCACCTATTGGCCGAGCCACAAAGCCAGAACTCTGAATAATTTTCACCTAAAACAGATGGTTAGAAACATAACCCTTATGTTAACCCCAATGGAAACATTGCGTCTACCCCTAACCAATAACAGTGATGAAAACAAATGTTTTGTGATCATCCATTTTTTATATTCGATGTTTGATATTCTTCCAAAAAAATCTTTCATTTATTTATTGATTTATTTTCACTTTGCGGCTTGGCCAACAAGTAATAACCACAATTAAACTGAAGAATCCAAAACTTTCCATTTCTCACGTCATCAACGTCTTTCGGTGGAAGTTACTCACGTAACGTCTGCAGGTGGATCATTCCAGCCCGTTCCTCACTTTGTACTCCTGGACGTCAGCGCTGTGCTGCTTGAACAGCTACGGGGGGAGGAGAGGGACACACTTCATTCAGAACGCCTCCGTGTGATGTCATCTCTGCACGACTCAACTGACACAATGCTGGGGTTGATCATATTCTACACATTTCCCCTGAGCTGCGTTCAAACAGCCTGGCAGGGTTTTCAGTAGAGCTCTCCCCTCGTGGTCAGTTAAGTCATAAACTGGGTCTCCACACGTGTTTTTACAATTCAATTCCAAAACGTCTTCATTGTTTTTCTAGGGCTGCTACTAACGAATCCATTCATCCGACGATTACTTTATCGATTGATCGGTGCATCTAAACAATACATTTTCATCCAAAAAAACCCATACAATTGAACATTTACATTTAAGTTTACTCGCGTTTTATTTTATTTTTTCCCATGAATGCACACTTACATCGAGCTAAAGCATGCACTTTAACAGGGTCTTTTTAGAGCATTTTCTAACAATCTCATTGCTTCTGAATGAAATTCTTCTTCCTCTGTATTTCCATCAGACTAGACTCTTTGGAACATTTAACTGCCACCAGTGTGATGTTTTGAAGCATCGATGCAGTCGTGCAGCTTAGAAGCGTGAGGTCACGAAAACGCTGAGCTGGCGAACAAACAATTCAGTATGGACTAAAAACTCAACTATGTTTGGGGGAAAGGAGGCTCTGGACTTTTGGAATATTGGAATAGATTAAGTGTTTTGAAGAGTCAGGGCCGGTTTTAAGGTGACCGCACCACAACTCTGTATGGTCCCTGTAGCACAGAGCTGTGTTTACACGGCTGACTGTGTTCCTTGGATGCACCAGCTCATTGTACAGAGGGTGGGAGACATTGTTCAGGATGGAGACGAGTTTGGACCTCATCCTTTCCTCTGCCACAGACACCAGAGTGTCCAGTTTCTGCCCTGTGACAGAGCCGACCGCCTTGATCAGTTTTGTTGAGTTTGTAAGGTGGCTGTATGTTTATGCTGCGTGTGTGTGTATTTACCAGTCCCCAGAGGAAAACGGTGCTCCCAAAGGCCAGACCAACTCGCAACCAGTTAGGGTTGGCTGTGTCTGGCTTCGACGCTGTGAAGGCAGATCTGGTCCCAACTGCAAAACACAAATACATTCATCCATGCAGAGTCACAATGATAGGCAAGCAATGACAATGATCGGGTCGCATTTCAAGTAAACCTAGCTTCGACATGGACAATATTTGTGTCCTTCCTGTCTGTCCTGTTGTCCCAAACTAAACTTTAATCTTGTTAGGTAAAGACAGGCAACTCATGTCAACAAGGCAGCGTTACAAGATAACAGGCTGCCCTTTATTGAGCAGCAGTTGGTGTTTTGCACTGTCAATACAGCGAATGCTATAATATAAAGCTAGCAAGAAAGTATTGTGAGTTAACTAACTTGTGTATTACCTGGAGAGATTAACATCTTTACAAAAATAGAGCGGCTGGGTTACCCACTTGTCTGCAAACTAACGCTAATTAGGCAAGTTAACTGACACTGGCTAATGTTAGCATGCTAAGCTAAGGTCAGGCCTCAAAAACACAACAACCCGCAAAAGGTTGCAGTTAGCTTGCGAAACAAAACCTAGATCAGTTAAGAGCTTTTGATATTATTCATCATTAAATGAGTTACCTCTGTTAACGCGTACTGCCCGGGATAATAGTAGTAACCGGTTGAAAGTCATCTTCGCTGCTGGATTATTCCCTCATCCAAAGAGGAGTGATCGATCGTGTTGAGCTGCGATCGATTAGTTGCCCTTGAAGCCTTAATTGAGGATTTAAAGATCGTCGAAAAAGAGATTGTATTCTAAAAACTAAACCATTTATTTTGGGGATGAAACAAGAGTAACGGACGTTAAACTTAAGTGAGTTTAAGTCACATGTATGTAGCCCTCTTTGTCAAATGCTGAAGGAATGTAACGTTAGCAGCTCAACTAATTTAATTATTTCACTGAAGTCAGTGGGGAGTCAGTAAATATATATCCATCCCTGGCACTGGTCCCAGCGGTACATCGCATAAACATTTTCATTTCATGTATGCTAGATACTAAATAATATAGTGTGTCTGGTAACAATCACATCGATAATTTCTGCACTTGTTCAAATGGCACACGCAGCCGCAGAGAGCAGCTTGACCCGGAGGAGAAGGAGTTCGGCCATTTTGCTCTGAAGGGGGCCTCGGTCTGTCACCACGTGAGGGAGAGGAGCCCGAGAGAGAGAGACAGTCCGGGAGCTTTGACTAGAAGAGACCCAGGGGGGAGAGAGTGTGGATTCTTCAGTTTCTCTTCATATGTGAAGCTCTAGAGGAATAGCAAGCTAACAGAATGCCCACAATTACTCTACCGCCGAAGGAGAATGCACTCTTCAAGAGAATATTGGTAACGTTAGGCTAAATGCCCGAGATATCGTTAGCTTGCTAGCTAATGCTGATATGCTAAGCAGCCATCATTTCCAGCTATCACACATAACGTTACAGCTAGCCTGCTAGCTTGATGCTAGCTAATAAATAGCCTTGAAATGCCAAACGCTACCTAGCTATCTCGTCTCCCACAAGAATTACAGGAACAGTAGCTAGGCCAGCAAGCAAACATGTGCTGTGCTCCTATACAATGGCCTTTTCAACACATAACAAAGTGCATTCAATGAAAAGGCTGCTTGACATACATGACAAGCCGATATGGGTTATATGGCTAGTTTAGCTAACGTTAGCTAGCAGTTTGCTAACTCATTCTGCTGCACCCCCATGAAGTTTAGACACATTCTGTCAAACAAACTATATAACTAGTGTTACTAACGTTATTACTACGGCTTGTATCTCATGTGCACAACAGTTAATGTTTTTTAGCTCCTTGCTATCAGTCCCCCGCAAGCTGATGACAGTAGGCACTTGCTGGGTGTGCAAGGAAATCTCTAGCTGCTCGCTAGCCGTCACTCACACTTCCCTGAGTCCATGCAATGGCGATAGCTAATTATAGCCAAACAGTTGGCATGGTATAGTCGACCAGAGTAGCAGAAGTCAGTTTTGCCGACTGAGTTTGTGGCAAGCCTAATTCATTTATTAAACAATTTCTACATTGATATTTGTGGCTGTGCACAGTGTTTGATTGGTGGTTCAAATAAGGTGCCCCTGGGCCTGCAAGTACGTGCAAACCCCGCCCACAGTGGTACAAGCTGTCATTCCAGCAGCAAGTTGTCTCAGCATGTTAGCGTGTTTTGCATAAAAGATCTCAATATGCACAAAACTCTCTGTTTGGCACCGTTTGGTACAAGCTGGTACATTATTTGAAACATTCACACATTAGGTGATGGCTCTCTAGGCCCGGGACGTTTTGGCATGCATCCATGCAACATCTGAAATGTACATCATGTCTTTTCCCACTGAAGAGTGTTTCAGTGAAAAGTCAGAGGCGTAGCATCCGTGCGTGTTGGTGCAATCACCTCCCCCTCAGAGTTAGAAACACACCCATCACTTTATGAACAATGCTGCCTGGTTCTTGTTCCCTGGTGTTTCTGAGCGTCTGCCCTCTCCTTCTGCCAGTGAGGGATTGGGGAGCATTAATGTTGTGCTGGGAGTTGGCAGGCTTCCCCCCCTGGGGTCCTAACCTCCACAGCCTGGGACTGTGCTGAGCCAGGCAGATCAGACAGGAATCTGTGTCCGTCCGACTGCTTCTCTCATCACATCCCATTACCTCCTCGCTCACGAAAGGTTATTCTCCCTCCGTCCAAAAAAATAAATAAAATAAATCGCATCTCTTTTATGTCACTGCCACGGGTAAAGTTGTCACGCCGACCGACCCAGTGAAGGTGATTCTTGGGTGTGTTACATCGTGATGGTTGGTTACGGGGAAAGGCGTTTGAGGTTTACTTTTCAGGCTCCGCCTCTATACAGAACCCTTTGCGTTCAGACTAGGGCTGCCCTCCACTAAAGAACTTCTTAGTCGACTAATGTTTGTAAGACTTTTGACTAAACGATTAGTTGATTTTGACAAATCTGTAAAACTTGAGTTTTCCACATGCAGTAATGCGGAAGGACCCCTTTAAATCTAGTGCTTACCAGAGATCTATGTGCTTACCAGAGATCTAGTGCTTACCAGAGATGTGTTTATGGTTTTTCAGGAAATAACTCATTCAGTATGACGGGGGAAAAAAAGCATAAAAACCGACTGACAAAGTCTTGCTTGACTGAGACCAAACTGATCGATTAGCGACTATGAGGGGGCAGCCATAGTTCAAACCATGAAGAATAATGTTATTTACATGCACTTTTGACCCCATCACACTGAAGAGTAATGCAACAGCTGATAGGGGGGTGGTTGGCCTCAGACTACCCTGCTCACCAGGGATGGACTGATATGACTTCATCACTTTCATTCATATCGCGGCATCATCATCATCAGTATCTCTTTTTCCAGTGATGTAGGCTATATGAGGAAATCTCTCCTCGTTTGCGAAATCAATTAATCACGTGATGGGTAATCGGTTTGCTGTTCATCGCATTGATAATGTAAAGTGTGATCTCAAACCAAAACTCTGTTACTTTCAAGATCTCATTCTGAGAGACATTTGAGTTAGTGTGTGTTTGTTATTATCATCATTCAGTTAGATGACAGAATTGTGCGTGCGATGATATCACAACATCATTCATTTCATTGCCATCTGACTATGATCGGTTCAACGATAATAGGGAATTATCGCCCAACCCTTTCACTGCCCGTAACGATTTTCAAATACTAAACTTCAAGTGTTGCTCCTTTCCAAGATGCGTTTTCCTGCTCATCGATGATGTCATGGAAGGGTAGAGTCCTTTCTCAGCACCCCCCACGCTGTGCTTCATAACTGGATACCAGCAGCTCCTCCTTAATCAGCCACAAAACTAATGTCAAGTTAACGGGGCCAAAAGGCACTCGAACATACTCCAAAACAAACGTCCTTACTTTGGGTGCGCCGTGGAGTATGTTTCAGTGTTTTATTTCAGGGCTTGTACAGACTGAACCGTGGCCCCATTACTTTACATTAGTTTTGTGGCTGACTAGTCAGAGCAGAGGGTCTCCAGTGTAAAGAACAGCATGGATTGTACCGAGGAAGGAGTCTACCGATCTACAGTATCACTGCTTGGTAGGAAAGTAGGGCTAGGGTTCCAAAATCTTGACCTTACCCTTTAATGATGATGGCTTTAGGCCATTCTTGAGGCTCAGCCTCTTGGCAGAAATATTTGCATTCAATCTATCGAGGACAATGTTATTTACATGCACTTTGACCACAGCACAGTCTGAGGATCAGTGTAACGGTGGCCCCAGACAGCCGTGGGAACCAACGTTACTATATTATCTGTCTGTTTTTGTTGCAGAGATGTTACGAACACAAGCAATACAGAAACGGACTCAAGTTCTGCAAACAGATCCTTTCCAACCCAAAGTTTGCAGAGCATGGAGGTAAGGCACCAGGAGCCCGGACCCCCTGACCCTCCGAGGGAGGTTGCACCCACTGTACTTAAAGGATAATTCTGGTTATTTTAAACCTAGATCCAATTTTTCTACCATAACACATGCCGATGGATTCCAACCAAAATCTTGCCAATCGGACCATTAATGAGTGCGCCGTAGAGAGACCGTGCCGCTTCAAAACATCATCCGAAACAACCTCAGATGACTCTGAACGGACACTTTCTGTTTTTGCTAACATTCTTTTTCTGCTGCACGATTTCCCCCAGATTAGCTTAAACAGCAGCAGCCAGGAGAGCAGCAGCCAGGGGAGTTGCAGCCAACTCCAGTGCCCAGAAAAACACACACAATTGTGTAACGAGTCACTTTTGTGCTCCAGTTGATGAGGTTTCGGTCAAGAGCTGCTCAGTACGATGCCAGATGATAGAAAAATAGGTTCTAGGTTGATAATACACAGAATTCTATCCTTTTTTTAAGTTCAAACATGAGGCTAATTCATGGTTGAAAGTCAGAATGTCACCGGAGCCACACCGGAGGTGTCTGTGGAGGTGGAGGTGTCTGTGGTCTCGGTGTTTACCACAGAGGCTGCCAGGGGAGCAAATATGTGCTTCTCTCAAAAATGTTACTGTGCATAGGGCGACAATTATGAAATTATGAATTTTTAGTGATGTCATTTTTATAGGAGTCAGATGTTGACGCCGGCCCCTTGTTTACTGTGTATCTGTGTAATGTTTAACTGCTCCACATCCTTTCCTCCTTGTACACTCTTAACTAATAAACAGCCCGTTACCCCACTGTACGTTGTAGTAAATGTTCTGTAATCACAAACATTTTAATTAATTGATGGGATCAGTTAAGTCTCTGAAAATGAGTGAAGTAAAAAAAAAAAAATAAAATAAAAATAGGCCTATTCCTAATTGTACTTTTCTCTCCTGTCCTCCTTTGTCTTCCGTAATCCCTGCCTGTGTCTCCGTCCCTCTGCCAGAGACCCTGGCGATGAAGGGCTTAACCCTGAACTGTCTGGGGAAGAAGGAGGAGGCCTACGAGCTGGTGAGGCGAGGGCTGCGCAACGACCTGAAGAGCCACGTCTGTATCCTTCTGCCGGCAGGTCGTTCATATTATACACCCCCCATGTCTCCCCCTGTCTCCCCTCATCTCCCCTCGTCTC
>OMKL01138466.1:0-12409 GCA_900302295.1 Parasudis fraserbrunneri | reverse complement strand
TAATTTTAATTAACAATATGGCTTGGAGTCCAGAACTGACCCGCCAAAGGATCCAACTTTGGAAACAAATGGAATAACTTTCAGAAAGCTACCATCAAATTAGTTTTATTTTTCTCTGCCTATTCTATTAGGTTGGCAAACAACTTTAGGGTAGATTACAAACCTCCCACTGGTCAGCAGTGTAATTGCGCACTTAAAAAAAAAAACGGACTTCCAGCATCACACTGGCTTCCGGTACTACGTTGGCCCCCCTGTTGGTGCTCCAGGTCTGCAGCCTCCCCATATAGGACTTATTGTGAAACCTTGTTACTTAGTGTGAAACCTAAATGAAACGAATTTGCGTCACCGTGTTAACTTTGACTGCCCTTTACTAGGCCATAATAACACGAATTTGCGGTCACCGCATTTTTATTGCGTGAACTTTCAAAGTTAACAAATTTAACGCCAATGCTTTATAACGCCAATATTTTTCTATGTTTCAGGTGACGCGGTTAACTGTTATGATAACCGATGTTATGATGACCCTTTACCCAACACATATGTGACAAAGTGGAATATACTATATCACGACTAAAACCAATTATAACCAATTATAGTAAATATGATAACTTGATGGATTGACAACGCCACCCTCACTTATGTTACAAAGGGGGAGGGACCCTGGAGTTTTAAGACAGATTCCCCGCTGGTAAGGGCCCAATTGAATTGAACTGAATTGAATTGAAATACTTTATTATCCTGTAGGGAAATTCGGTGCACAGTTTGCTCACATAGATCACGAATCACATAAATCACTCACCATTAAGTAATACTTCAACAAGTGTTGAAGATAAAAATAAAATTAGAGAATTAGAGAGAAATGCGAAATATACACTCTGCAATTTTCTTTGTACTATGCTACCTTAATTTACATCAATATACAATATGCAATTGCTTGTACTATGCAACATCAAACTTCTCCAATAGTAACCCATAAAAATAAAAATACCCCTCTGATAAGTATAGGGTGATATAATGGTCTAAGTATGAGGAGTCAGTATATGGCTATTGCACGTTCATAAGGATCAGGGACTTGGTCCGAGTACCAGTCTATTTAAAATGATCTAATAACATATCTACAAGTAACCGGGTTTCAAGTGTGAGAGGTATAAAGTACAGAGTAGTGCAAGACACAACCACCTTCAGAAGTTAAAACAAATGTGCAAATTTGCTACGACTAGTGTGTAGCCTATGGTATGTGCAAATACTTAGTAATGTCCTTCATTAGCGTCAATAACCAGTAGGGCAGCCGCACAAATTACTATTGCTTGCCCGTCAGCGCTCAATGTTCAGTTGACTGAGGCTCAGAAGCTCAGAAGCTCAGCTTCAATAAGAGTTCCGAGCTCGGGGGGAGGGATGCGTTATGTAGTCTGATGGCCGTCGGTAAGAATGATTTCCTGTACCGTTCAGTTCTGCATTTGGGGAGCAGGAGCCGCTCGCTGAATGAGCTTGCTCTCCCTGCCAGGTCAGTGTAGAGTGGGTGTGCGGTGTTGTGCATAGGAAGTATGAGGAACAGCTTGGATTGTGCTGAGAAAGGATTCTACCGATCAACATCATCATTGGTAAGTTAAAAAAAATAGGGATAGAGTTCCAAAAATCTGAACTATCCCTTTAACACAGCTAATGATTATTCACATCTGAATCCTTGAGCCCACGTATTTGCTACTGTGAAGTCAATCTAAGTCACTTGGGAGTGTGAACGTTATAGGCTACATCACCTGAAAGTACTCAGCCGCTATTGTCTTAAACTATGAATGTATACAACACTACAACTTACTAAAATAGGTTTGAAAACTGTTCATCTGACGACTTAAATTGGACTTACATGGTTATTTGTCTGAAGGATTCAATTAGGGCAGAACATTTTCTGTCTAGTTCAACTCATGATCAGTGAAGAAAAATGATGATCTCTTATTCAAAGCCAGTATCATCATCGCATACATCTTGGTAGGCAAACAACAGGGGATTGTGATCAAATAACAGATGATTATTATGAATGGAAAACCATGGCCAATGAGCTACTGTATGTTGGTATTGTGCCATATTGGTAGAAAATGCATGACACGTCATGAGAATTCTATGAATAGGCTACTTTACTCTCAAACTCTTTTCTTTTTTCATTCTGTCTAGTGCCAAGGAAATTGCTGATCTGAGGGCTGAGTTGAGTGGAAACGGGAGGGCTCAGGTGCAGGAGCTGGAGAAGCAGTTAAAGCTAACAGACTCAAGATCTGTAGATGACTGATACTGAACTGAGCTCTGCTGGAAGACTACAGTTACAATGGAACATCTGTGTATTCTATTGGCCCCGTGGAACTAAGCGATGATGATGAACAACAAATAGAAAACAAATGGTCATGGGACAGAAGCTTCTTTGTTAAATAGCTACAGTTAAAGATAGTTATACTTGCTGCAGCTCTTTTTGGAAAAGGGAGTAGATATCTGCTGTTTCCAACAGATGTCAATGAGAGGGATGGATGATACAAAGAACCAGAGCCTTAATTAGCCTATATCATCTACTGTACACCTAACCATATGGCATGGAATAACCTGCTAACATGTAGGGAATGAATGGTAATTGGCTTGATGTCAAAGTGTGGATATTCTCACATTCTGTCAGAGAAGTGTGTAACCATTGGCCTAATAGTCACTGTAAAATATTCTGAAATTATTTCTAGATACACTTGGGGAATGTGTGCAATTAGGCTATAAGAAAATCCAGTCACAACTCACAATGTTGCTCTGTAAAATAGCCTAATTTATGTCTGAGATACCCACACTGTTTGCAATCCCCCTTACTACCACTGAGTTGCACTCTTGTATTATAAAACATTCCAGTGACCCATGATTCGTCTAAATGCACGTTTATTAAAATCATCGAAGACACTCTTCTACAGCTTTCACGTTGTTCTCATTAATCTCGGGGATAATCAGTGTGGAGGGCCATAATACGGTATGTAGTTTATGTGTTTAGATTAGAACGGTAATGTTAGCGAGATATCTCGATGAAACAGATGAAACATGCTATGTGAGGTAGGCACGATCTTTCAAAGTTATCTCAAATGAACTAGACGTGCTCGCAATTGCTGCTACGTAGACTCGCCGTGCGCTCACTCGCCGCGGTCGTAGGGGGGCGGGGCGAATGCGGCGGTGGGTACCAGAGAAATCTGACCGTCCGCTGCTCGTGCCGGGTGACATAAAGTCACTTCAATATTTTTGTCGCATGTTTTGATCTAAAGGGACTACGAGAAATATCATTCGTCACAGAGTAAGTTTGATGATATTTTCCACGAATACAGCGTCTTGTGTTGGCATTAAAAAACAGTTATTATTTTTTAGGACGATAAGCCTGCAGTATTTGCGTTATAACGTTACTGTCCCATCTCAAAATGGCGGAGAGGCCGTTAGCCAACAAGCTAGCATGTTAGCTAGGAGCATCATTCACAGGCTAGGGTCAGGAGATGATCGTTTGGATAACGTTAACATTAGTTCAACGACGGTAACATTATTTATATACTACATTGAATGTGCTCGTATTCATCTCGTTCGTGTTTTGTTAGTATGCTAGTTTAAAGTCAACTGCGTTAGCATGTTATACACTTAGCTAGCTGTCGTTAGCCACCATAACGTACCAGTAACTTCGAACAGTGCAGCAGTGGCTGTCAACAGTTTACGATAACTTAGGCGGCTAATATCGCAAGCTTTGGGCAAACCAAACGATGATGTTTGTTAGCTAACACGATAACGTGACTCATAGTTAAATTGTTGGCAAGATATAGCTAACGTTATGTAGCTAATGTTAGCGAATGTCATTTAAACAGTATAACGTTAGCGTTGAGTTGATTTGCTGATTTCTACGTCGGCCGGGCAAATGCAAGGGGAAATCCAGGATCCATATTTCCGATAGTGGCAAATGATTACTTTTATTGATTAACATTAGTTATGTTTGTGAACGTTCTTAGAGCATGTTAAGCGTATGTGGTGGCTAGCGAGTGTTAGCTTAAGCTTGCTGCCATATTCAGCCCGGCACAACAGATCTTTTCATATATATATATATATATAATATATATATATATATATATATATATGTGTGTTTTTGCAAACAAGAGCAGATTTACTGACAACGTTTTTGCTTTCAGAATTGGGAATACAACATTGGCTGTTATGTCAAGTTAACATTAGCTGGCTACCGTTTATACATATAATAGAAACAAACAGTGTATACGCTGGTTCTAAATTCAAACTTGGATGCATTGCTATCAAGTTAATTGGCGTTTGATGGGTGTGGCAAATTGGTCTACAGTTAAGTAGCTATCTTGATAGTCAAATGACATGCATTTCTTTTCATGATTTTTTGCAAATGCTACGCTTAGCTGTGAGCGATGGTAACGTTAGCAAAATAATGATTAACGTTACGTTACAATGCTAAGCTAACGTTAGCCAGAAAGGGCGTTTCTGAGACATTGCTGCAATCTTGCCCTTGTGGCCAATGAAGCTTGGCAACACGTCACCCAGACAGCTTTTAAATGCGGGACACTTTCGTCCAAAGAAATGTCTTTAGCCAGTTTGCCAGGTTGTTTTGTTTGTGTTACCCCTCTTCATAAGACCCGCATGTAAGTTGTGAGAAATTACTTGGCCTTCGACAACCTGGGTGGAGACTCCTTTGAGGCCTATTTTTCCTTCATTGGAAACAAACAAGGATATATGATGTCAGCAAACTTGAATTGACATGATAAACGTAAAACTGACTTTACTTCATCAGCTGATTCAGAAGTTAATGACTACGTATAATGTGTACCGTCATGTGTACTATTTATAAACAGGCCTTGGTGACTGAATTTGCCACTGCTACATTAAGCTGTCAAAACCTTTGTGTTGTCCTCCCACTGCTCAGAGAAATCCTGAAAATACACTTGCACAACAAAATCACTTGTTTCCATCTGACTGAAATGCAGTTTTCTGACATGTAGCCTAGGTATTCTCAGGCAACTTATCAGCACTGCAGTTGTCCCCACAGGTTCTGAGCTCATTTGTGGTTGCACGTAAGGGCAGGCAAGGAACACAAGTTGAGTGGCAGAACAGAAATGTGTGCATTAGGGGTGTAATGGTACACAAAAATCATGGATCGGTATGTAGCTCAGTTTTGAAGTCAGGGTTCGGTATGTTTTCGGTGGAGCGGGAAAATAGAAATGCAAAACACAAAATAGCTTTTCAATTGCATTCAATTTGGGGGCCCAGTCCAGTTTAATCACTTGAGCAACAAGTTGTTGTTTACTGGACACAACTCAAGAAATCATCCTTAGTTAAAGGGAATATTCACCTAATTATTAATTGACTGACTGTTAACCTAATTAATTTATGATCTGTAAAAACTCCCAGGCCTAATTTTGGACCAGTCCACTTCAGGAGGAAGCACTGAACACCTTTCATCAGCTCATGTCATGAAGGGGTTAGGTAACTACTGCCCTCACAATCTTGTCTTAAAGAGGGAGTGGCCACTACTGCTGCCTGTACTTGAACCCATCTTCTTCATCCATCTCAATATCGAAAGTGAATCAACACAATCAGTGTGTGTGCACTAGGGCTGTCACTTTTCCCCCAAATCAAGTTTGAACGAATTCAAAGTGATATGGAATTAATTCGAATTATATCAGACTTATATGTAATCAGAATCCTCATACCCCCCCAAATCCCAAAACAATTATTGTCATCAGTTTGGATAGTAAATTGCATATTGCCTCTGGACAGGTAATGTTACCAGAGAGAGAGAGTTGTAATTGTGTATTGCCTCTGGACAGAGAGAGAGAGAGAGATGGAGAGAGCGTGTGCTAGGCAGGCACTTCACAATTACGAACGCACTAATTTTTTGAGTCTATGGAACGCATTAATTTCTTTGTTAAACATCACAATTTACTCACTTCTTTCTTCATTTTGGAGAGGATATGACATGAGCTTCTTCCACATGAAAAACAAAAGGTGACAGTGTTGTTGTGAGGGTTAATTATGTCAGCGTCTCCCAATAACTTCGGATGGCGTTTAGCTGGCTCAGGAAAGTCCAAGGCTCTGCAGCCTGGTAGTCACTCCAAAGTGGTTTACGCCCAATCATTGTTGTTCGAAAGAGCAACGGGGGTAATGGCTCCATGGGATCGGCAGATAATAATATAATTTACTGTGTTGGTGTTGAGATTATCCGCTCAGCAGCACGGCTTGGCTTTCTAGTTTCCTCCATTTTTCATCGCATTCTCTCTACATAATTTAGCCCTATGGCATGCTATAGTTCCAACGTTAACAGTGCGGTAGCAGTCAGGCAGCATAAGGACGCCATCTGTTGGAATACAAGGCACACTACTTTAAACGTGATTCTGGGACTCTGGAAAGCAGATTACCAAATTGTTAGTGGGGCAAGCCAACATTATCTGCAATGCTCCAATTTTGTTTACAGTTTGAACTTTTGATATTTCACCAGGTTGAACTAAAGATCGAAATTCCATTGAAAAGTGACAGCCCTAGTGTGCACATTCTAAGTTCTAGCTTTTTTGCTTTGAGACCTGGAATGGGTTTACTTTATTCAATGCGCATGGGTAGGGTTGGGTGATTATTCAGTAATCGTTTATTGTTTTGGGATCATATGCTGAAATTATCTTATTGTGATATTGTTGCGCACAATTCTGTCATCTAAATGAATGATAACAACCATATAACTCAATTCTCTCAAAATGGGGTCTTCAATATTCAAGGGGATGTTATTTGAAAATCATAGACTTTTGGTTTAATATCACATTTTACATTATTGTGTAGGCTAGTTGAATGCAATGAACAGCATTTGGATCATTAAGTTTGCTTGACAAAACCAACTTACTGATATTGTTATAGCCTTTTTTGTTATCGTTACTCCTACAGCTTTGAAGCTACCAGCTTCAAAATTGCTGGGCATCTTCAGGGTATGCCTGTGGGGTGTGCTTGTGCTTTTTGTATGGATAACTCACTTCTATCCTTTCTTTCACCCGTTTTTTCATCCCTTTTTTCTCATAGACTTGTAAAGGGGCGTGGCTATTATCAACTTTTAAGCTAGAGCCTTCCAACTTGCTATACAACTTAGGACATGCCCAACTAATGAATGTTGATCCCCCCCACACACACACCCACACCTTTCTTCTCCTTTTTCCATCACTCCATCCTACATATAACCCCTTATTCACTGATATTTAATCGTTAATAACTTTTACACCATTTGTTGTAGGGAGTTTGGGGATGGCTTGTTGGAAATGTTAACATCTTTCTATCGATTACAACTTTGTTCACAAACTTTACACTCTAGTTATCTCCACCAGGCGGAAGCCTGAAGGAGATCATGTAATTGGTCCGGCGTGTGTGTGTGTGAGAGATTGTGGTTGTGCAGAGCTAATATCATGAACTACAAGGCCGATTTGGATGAAACGTCGCACCTAGGCTGACAGCAGACCAAGGACGTGAATTCTCTAATATTTTTCAAATCGGTAAACGACAAGTATTTTATTTGAATACATTTCCATCATTGTCCATTGAAATATTACGTTTAGTGCAGTTACACCTTTTGAACGCAAGAGGGTGATACTGCACAGGTTTGCTGCTCATAGCTCTTTGGCCCCTGTTTACAACATGGAAATGCCATAGTGAACCTATTGTTGTTGATATACCTTTGCATTAAAACATTTATGAATTAATTTCCATCATCGCTCATTGAAATAAGCCCACCCCCTTTCATATCTCATGAACCATTTGTCATAGAGACTTATGGGAGGTGTGTATGAACTCCATACAGACTACTACTTTCATTGGTCTAGGTTAACCATACCCCCATGCTTACGCATGTAATAGTGTGTAATAGTGTAATTGTGTAATACTGTAATAGGAATCATGTGAGGAGATCTGTTTTCATTGATCTATGTTTGCTCCGGCCCCTACACTTAAGCCCTTCCTAACGTGTAGGCTACTGTCTGTCGGCTGTGCTGGTAGGCTAGTGACTTGTCAACACAAGTCATTCATTAGTTGGACATGTCCTAAGTTGTATAGCAAGTTGGAAGGCTCAAAAGTTGATAATAGCCATGCCCCTTTATAAGTATGAGAAAAAAGGGATGAAAAAACAAGTGAAAGAAAGGATAGACGTGAGGTATCCATACAAAAAGCACAAGTACACCCCACGGGCATACCCTGAAGATGCCCAGCAATTTTGAAGCTGGAGTAGTGATGATAAAAGTTGTCAATCCAACTTAATTATAACAAAGTATAATACAGTCACATGACTGTAATAAACCACTCAATTGACTTTAGTGCAAAGTGATGTTTGGTGTTCTGATGTTTGTCATTACTTTTTTCGACAGGTTCAGCTTCAGTTAGACTGGCGTCAACAATGTTTATGCTTGAGCTCCCCCCCATCTGCCCCTCTCACTTCCCCCACCTCTGTCCCTCTCCCTTCCCCATCTGTATTTTTGCTTGGCTCCGGAGTTTTTGAGAAAAACTTAAATATATTTGATTGTCCGTTCCCTGCGTTAGAGCTTTTTCTCTTTTTTTAGGCGGCACCATGCTCACGTTAGCTATTGATTCTAGTAACGTTAATAACTTGTTAAGTTAGTTGCATTATGGGGAATCATCTCAGGGCGCACAAACTCACTTGTTCAACAATCACAACATTGATAACGTTCGTTAGCTAGCTGATTATTTAAATAGAGTTGATGCAATAACGTTATGTTGAACCATTATATCGATACTGATCATGAACACATGGTAACGTTAGGTTGTAGCAGGGCTGGGCGGTATTGACGGGATGAATGGCATACCATTGTAAATATGTGCCACTGTATAGCTTTTGGCTTTACCTTCAAACTGCAGTAACAGGTGCAGCTTCAAAAAGTTAATGAACGGTAGCCTAATACATTTTTCAAATCAATCCATAATGTTTGTATTACTCAAAAACTGTTAATTTATGTAACGTTTTTGGATGACGAGCAAACAGCGTTTAATATCTCATCCTCAGTCAGACAGCAGAGCAAACTGGCCAGCATCATCTCTTGACTTTCTATTTCAAAAATCTCCTGTTTCAAAGCATTATTGAACAAAAGCTGACCTATTTAATAAATTATGACCACTTAATAATCATTTCATACAGGCTAAAACACTATAAAGAAGCACATATAAATGTATGACTTTGCTGCAGTCTCGCTCTCCCCATTGTCCCTTTGGCTATTGGGTGCACGTCGCAAACTCGCTCAAATCTTAATGAGATGTCAACGTGACCTGCGATCAACGGGGGAAACGTTTAAAAGCTCAAAAAGTTACAACAGATGACCAAGTGGGTTATAACTCGGAAGCAGAGCAGTCCCGGTAGAATAAGGTGAACATGCAGACCCAGGTTCACTCTGGGCTGTGGGAACAGGCTTATCATAGGCACTTTCACGTAGGGTAGTTGTAGCTGGCTGCTATCCTTATGATTAAGAACGGTTATTCCATCAGCAAATAACATGACTGGACTCAAGAGATAGGCCTATTGGCTATGCCTACCTGCAGTGACCACATTAAGTCAAAATCCACTTTGGGTGGTAAAACAGGTGAAATGGGTTTAAAAAAATAAATCCAGAAAAAAATAACACGGGGAAAAAAATAAATAATTTGAGAATAAAATGGAATTTGTATTTGAATGTATTGCTTTTGTAACTATGTTTTTGTAAAGATGTTAGAAAAATGACAATACCGTGATATCATACCGTTACCGACAGCCCCCATGCAGTGTTTTCAGCCGGCACACCGATCCTCCCTGGTGGCCAACAGTGGTAATCCCCTCAGGCCTTTTTCCATAGACGGCCCATTGAAAAGACACAGCTCTTAAAAATTCAAGAAGATACCTTCAACATGGAATATGCCCACTCATAACTTTGTTAATTATGTACTTTTTTTTTTATCATGAAGACTTTTTTAAGTCACCCAGAGCTGTAATTTGGTGAGGTTGATGAATACCAGCAGACAGCATCTGTCTTATCAGCTGCGAGACACATACTGCGCATGTGAGTTGGTCCTTTACGGTACTCTGGCTGGGCACTGGGTGATCAACTTACATTGAAATGAATGGCTAGCCATTTTGCCATCCTTCCTCCAGTTCTACAATACCTGCATGGTTACAGAGCCCCCCAAAAATAATAGTGATATTGATTTTAGGCCATACTGCTCAGCCTTAGGTTGTAGTATTGACAGTGCAAGCAAAAGACAAATACACAGAGTTTCCCAGGCAAAGACAAAGAGGTTGACTCACAACCTAACAACACAGCCATACCGGCATTTTCCCTGAAATGTCACTAGATCTTGAGGTGGGAAATTGGCAGTCCAAATTTTCTGGGTTATTGATCCCTGCTCCCATTCACACGTGCAGGAAATGTTCCTGAACATTACAGGGGGTAGACTGTTGTGAAAAGCCTTTTAGATAGAGCTAGGCCCCTAACCTGTTTACTTTGATGTGCCCCCCAATCTATCTTCAAGTTTCCCTAAAATATTTCTCACAAATACAGTTCCCCAGTGAAGCTCAGAGTCTCAAGCAGGTGTGAAAGCTGCCAAGGCCTTGGTGGTTATGTAAGAGCTTAGAAGTTGGGTCTGATTCAGGTAAATGGCAATTTCTGAAGTGTTCTGAGAGTGGGATCCACTGAAGGCTGTTCTGTCAAAATCACAAACTACATCTCAGTAACAGTAGAAATGTGTCACACTTTTCTGTTTACTTGAAATCGGTGGAAATGGTATCAGTGTTGTGTTCTTTACTGAAGATGGATATTTAAGCGGGACTGAAAAACAACATCAACCAAACGACAGCCCAACAGACATAGACAGACAAGCGTAGCTTCTTGTTAAGGTCCTCTCTGAGTTTGGGTTTAATCCAGTTAGTCGCCGTCGTGCCCCCTCTTTGCAGTGCACCATCAGCTGTATGGGAGACGAGTGGTCTCTGTCACTTGTGTACATGCACAAAACGCACACACACACACACACACACACACACACACACACACACACACACACACACACACACACACACACACACACACACACACACACACAAACAAACTCAGACTCTTGGTGGTCTGGTCTAGCAGCTAAGCAGCTTAGTGCCATTGTGGCCTCAAGTGTCAACAGTGTTTAAGCTCAGGAAGTGTTTAGCCTAGTTAGCTCCAGAACCACTGAAGGCAATGTGTTTGATATCTGTTCCTACTTCTGTATTTTAGGGTGCCTCCCATTAGGGGAGAGTAGCCCAAATAGGTGCTTCGCTACCTCAAACGTGTATCAGGAAGTAGGCTAATTCTCAAAGCATTTCAACAGGGAACCATTTTATGGTGGGGATGATTAACTAACTAGTTGGCTAGTATGTACCAATTGACAGTAGAAATAGGCTACTTGTACAAAGTTGTCTGAGCAACCATTAGCTAAATTTCCATGGCCCATCAATCTCAATACCAATTTGCCATACACTCATTAATTAACCACTAGAGATGTGCATGATTACCCAAGTACTCGGAATGGGCAACCAGATTTCTATATAGCCTATGTTTTTAATGTAAACATTTTTGGCTGATTCAAAACAATAAACCGTGTAGTCCAGAGGACAAGTGAGAACTGTGTGGTGGCCACATGCAGCCTACTGGTTTACGTTGAAACAAGTGCTTAACTAGGAAGCATGAGCTTTGGAATTTGCCCCTCCACAAGCTGATACTATCCTCGCACCAGTTATTATAGGAAAACTCTAGACGCGCACGCACTGAAACTGAAACTCAGTGAGTGAATTGATGGGACATCTGCGTGAGCGAAGATGGGCAGTGGCTGCAGTACTCTGGGGAATGGTGACAAAACTCCATGCGTGGACTCTAGAAATGACTGATGAAAATCGTCAGACCATTGAAGATATGTTGCCATTACTGAGATCACTCTAGTTACTTTGCAACCACAGTTGTCTTTGCTGCTTTGCTTATCCTCCTCGTACCTGCTGGCGCATGAAGGCCAGTCTAACCTTTAGGCCAGATTCAAAGAGTAACCCATGTTCCTAACCCCTTTGGGTCTGATGATCCCAGAGTCAGAATCTGACGTGCTTTTGAATTTTGGTTCAGTAATTGCTGATTCAGTGACAAAGCAAAGAGAGTTTTTTTTTTTTTTTTACACCATTAATAGCCTTTACCAACTCCCCTCTCCCTCCTCTCTTTCAACAGATAACTGGCAGATCTCATCTGTGATTTCCTTTCTCTGAGTCATCCATGATTTCTTGTGGAGCTTTGTCCATACTACAGTATTGACTGACGGCCGTGTCTCCACCTACCCCCCTGTGTGGCACATTCCTGCCACCCCTGTTCCAGCCTCTGAAAGCAGGAGC
>OMKL01138461.1:0-10219 GCA_900302295.1 Parasudis fraserbrunneri | reverse complement strand
GCAACCTCAGTCTCTGGTCTGCCACTGAGCTCTGGCAGCACGCACACACACACACACACACACACACAGATGGGACCCCTCACACACACACCCACTGCACACACACACACACACACACACACACACACACACACACACACACACACACACACACACACACAAATCCCTGTCAGACCTATTTACTGAACACTAAAGGGAGGAGACAGAGAGAAAATTACATGGGGGGAGGAAAGAGAGAGAGAGGTAGATACTGTAGCACTGGAGGATCACGGATATTCTGCCCTTTAAAATGTACAAAGATTCCTGAGCTTAGTCACCTTTATGGCTGGCATTAAATATGAAATTTATCACAAAACCTGATTGCAGTTTCAAAGTTCAAATTGCATTGCTTGTATGCAACTGCTGTTACAAAAAATATTTCAAGAATAGGCAAACCAAAGTTACACCAACCGATGATGCTGATGAAATCAATACAAACTAGAATGGCACTAGATGTGACACAGCACATGTCGACCTGTAAACTCCTCCTCCAGTCATGAGGTTTTAGGAGAATACCAAGTACATGCAGATTGAAGAGACTAATTCAAATATTGTGTAGTCCAAGTGGACCTTGTGTCAACCTCGCTTGCATCCTCAAATAGTGTCCCTCAGTTGAAAGTCTTGTCTGTCACCATAGTAGTCTACTATACACAACAATGGCTAAAACTTTGACTTCAATCTGCGCTGCTGATTTTTGAACTATTTGAAAAAAAATCCTTGGCTGACTGTCAGCCTGTACAAATTGGGGCTATGTACAGACACACACCAACACAAGTGATTATTATGCCACTTTATGCTTCATGGACGGGTGTAAGTATGTAACTGTCTGATAATACTTTTTCAATCCATTTTCAGTTTCCAAATTTGCAGTAGATTACAAATTAATTTGTACAGTAGGACTTGTATATGTCTGAATTTGAATTTGATTGCCTCCATGGCATCAAAAGAGAAGAGCCAAGATTCAAATCATGACATAGGTTTGCATTTTGGTTGGCTGTTGCAAAACATTTGTTTCTACATTTGTAATTATAGACCTGTCTCTATTGTGAGTGTTACTTCTAAAGTCTAGGAGAAAGTAATTCATGAACAGTTATATCAATACATCAATGATAACAAACTGTTAACTGACTTCATAAGATGTGAAATGGATTCTGGTAAGTTATGTGGTATGATTTCAATTGATTTGCAAAAGGCATTTGTTGCTGTAGGTCATAGTTTGCTGTTCAACAAGTTGTCTGCAGTAGACGTGAGCCCTTTAGCTTTTATATGGTTTGTCTCCCATTTGTCAAATAGAGATCGTTAGAAATTCAAGGTCATCTATCCAAGGAACAACCTGAAAGTTGTGGAGTACCACAAGGGAGCATCTTGGGTCCCCTGCTATTCTTAATCTATATAAACGATATGAAGCCAGCTTGTACAGAGAATCTGTTTTTTTATGCTGATGATTCAGCTATCTTAGCCTCCCACAAGGACAAGAACAGGTTGCAGGCTATTCTATGTGAGGAATTCAACAAGATCAGGGATTGGCTAATAGACATCAAGTTGTCTCGTCATATGGCCAAAATGGAATTTATATTGTTTGGATCACAACCTAGGTTGCACAAGCTGAAATCGACTGATGTTGACCTTGGCCGTCAGTATTTTTCTGCCAAATCCTCAGTCAGCTACTAAGATTGCTCTTTAGATAGCAACCCAGGAGGAGAGAGAATGGCATTTAAGATCATGGGTAAGGTGAATTGTAGAACTAGATTCTTGGCTAGAAAAGCTCAGCTACTTGATGCAGCGAGTCTTAGATCGCTGGCTAACTCTAGTTTCCTGTTGTTTTGATTATGCAATTTGTTAATGATGAAGTAGGCCTACTTAAAGATAAGTTACAGATTTCCCAGAATAAATTAGTCAGGGTGGTGCTGGGTCTGGCCTCGAGGGACCATGTGGGAAAGCAACATTTTCAGCAGCTGGCTTGGCTACTTCTGGAAGCTAGGTCAGTTCAACTGCAGCTCAGGGTGGTCCATAATATATATAACAACAGAGCACCAGAGTACCTCAGAGACCACTTCCAGAGGAGCGTGACACTCTAGAGCTAGCATTGCTGACCTGTGCTTGCCCAGGTTTAAAACGAACATGGGTAAATGTTCTATTAAGTGTTCAATTAAGTCTTTTTGTGGAGCTGTGAACTGGAACAAGTTACCTTTGCATATAAAAAAAAACCTTACAAAATAAATAAATAAATAAATAAAAAAGGTCAAAACTTGGTTTATGGATGAGAAGCATAGGAATCTTAGCCTGTTGGTAACATAATGTCAGTCCTAGTAGTGTTGTTGTTGGTTGTTTTTTGTTTGTTTTTTTGCTCTGGCTGTATTGGGTTGTTGTTGAAGGCTGTCTAGTTCTATGATTTTTAGCTGTAGTGGTTTGTTCATTGTTGGGTGCTGCCTAGCCATTTGGACTCATGCCATCTTCGCTGTGAACACATAAAGGACCACAGTGGGATGTCTGAGACTTTATTGTGCTATCCTTGATGATTTTAAGCTGTGATGTAATCGTCTGATGGCCTTACTGTATTCTTTATTGTCAAATAAACTAAACTAAACTGAACAAATTAATTTCATTCATATGTAATCGTATATAAAAAACATTGGAGCGAATGATGCAACGTCTTCTGTAGCCATTGTGACATCCTCATTAGAATGTTCAGTTCTCAAAATTCTAATCTCATATGTGACACGGTACACCTGAAAGGGAACAGAATCCTCTGTGAATGTAAATTTAGCTAATGATAGCCTGGCCAATACTATAGCAAGGTAATGGGACTGATTAAGTGTTACTTGTCTCAAATTCCTTGACACAACTTAGACCTAGGCATTCAAAAGGCACTGGAGTTTTAAGAGATTTAAGAGATAACAGGGCATTCAAAAGATGGATTGTGATTTTAGACAGTAGCATCTCAGGCTTTTCACATTGTGTCCTGAAAAGTTGTTCTGGCCTTGTGGCTTTGAGGAAGTACTTATAAAAGAGGATGTGTTTGTTCTGGTGTGAAAGTGCAGACAGGATAAGGTCTGGGAAAGAGCTGGGTAAACAATTAAGATTAAAACAGTAATCATGAAACACAAGACAAGCGTTAACACACACACATGCTCATATGCATGCATGAACGCACACACGCGCGCGTGGGCATGCGCACACATACACTCACTGACTCACTGCCTTGACATGAGGTGAATAAACAACCACATTGGTTACCCATTGACCGGGGCATCTAATTTTCTTTTGACCAATAAAATATGACAGTAGGGATGTTCTGCCACGATGGCTTCTTAGTGTGGTAATACTTTTGTAATTCTCTGGCTGGTTATCGGTTGTCAAACAGCAGAATATCTGGAGCTATAGTGATGCAAGTCTTGCGTTCACTGTCACAATATACCCACAGTTAAACATCCTTGGGTCTATTCAAGTAGGCTAATAAAGTGTTCCATCTGATACCAAGTGGCAGTAAAATATAGAGAAGGTAATTGCATTAACCAACAAGTTTGCCCAGTGAAGGTGCATTTCAACAAACTATACAGACATTTAAATAACTTATTTTTCTCTACAAAAGAGTCAGGTGGCTGTTTGGCATGAACAAAGTCTACCACACAGATGAAATTGGAATGACAGGTTTGGCTCACTGGTTATTAGCCACTGCCAATGTTAAATTAATGAACAATAAGCTCTGTATAAACTCTGTCTGTATATGCAGTTCACTACGTGGGCTCTGTATAAGCAATTTACATTAAGTGATCCATAATATCTGGGCTAAACTGTAAGTGTGTAAATGGAGGTGTGGCATGTGAATAGTTATCGTGTTTCCATAAAGGATATGAACTAGGGTCTATGGCTGGGGCATATCGTAAATGACTGTTGTTCATTTAAAATGGGGGATAATACTTTTTCATGACTCGCCACAAAACTCAACTTCTCACATATTTTTTCTAAAGAATCTTAAAAAATGTTTTTATATTTGTTCAGTGGGTTATATGATTAACATATTTTCATAAGTGAGAACAATTGGGATTAAATGGGCTACTGCAGGATAAATGTAGAATGGGGGGTTGGGGTTAACAGACTAATACTTCATACTGCCATTCCAAAACTCATTACTAGCATAGAAATACATCGCCGTCAGATGAGACCTCAATAAAGCCTGTTATAGTCTCTTCTAGAGCTGTATTGTTCTGTGGTATTATTAGCATAGTGTGACTGAGCCAAGCAAAGGACATTTCAGATAATAAGATAACAGGGGATATACATTTCCGTTCATTTAACAATGGGGCAAAACCTTTTTTTTCTGCTTTCAAACTGGAAATAGACAAGCTTTCACTAGTATAAAAACACAAGACTTTAAGATAATGTCTATGCTTTATTCGCTGTGAACCTAGATAGGAATTTGAGCTGTGACCAGAGTTTGACACTGAAAGTAAAATCATACAGTTCCATGTTGAGGTACAGATATAAAGAAAGTTCTGAGACTCATTAAGAATCTTGTGAGGGATGCATATTAGGTACATTTTGAAGGAACCTTAGTAAAGCCTGGTGTGAAGAACACTTTCATTGTTAATGTGATTATATACAAGTGACACACATACTAGCATTTGGTTTGACTTATATGATTGCCTCCAACTCTGCAGGTCTACAGATTATCTCTCTCTCTCTCTCTCTCTCTCTCTCTCTCTCTCTCTCTCTCTCTCTCTGTGTTCGTCTGCATAATCAGCTTCCTGATTCTGATGCCAACTGACTTTTGTTAGTCAAAGCCACAATAAAGTGTTGTAGGGGGAGGTTTACATCATACCCCCATGGATGAAATGGATGAAGGCAATATGATTTCACTTAGGCCTCTACACAACACAATACTTGGACTGAATTAGAAACATTTGGCAACAACTTGGCAAGCGGGTCCATCTATCTCATTTGATTATTTCCTCAAAAAAACTATGAGGAATTAAGGGTCATTTATTGGTTCTATGAACTGTTCAACCAACAATAAGCCCTCTGTTTCATTTGGTCCCTGTCTAATTCTTTTTAGAGGATGTGAAACCACCAAACAAAGGTTCATTCTGCTCTAATGATAGGTTTGACAGGGAGTCTTCCAATTTGCAGACAAAGGACTCCTTTTGCAAGTTTCCTCCCCTTGTCTCATCCTTCAACAACTTTTACGTAGAAGTATCAACAGAAGCACGCTCCCTATATTTTTCCTAGAGCAACCAAATGTTGTCACCAATTCTGTTTTCTCATTCAGTGCACACAAAGTCTCAGACTCTCAGACAGTCCCTGTCCTTTGGTTGGGGACAGTAGACAGCACTTCCTGTTTCTGCATATCACACTATAGAGGAAGAAAAGAGGTCCATCTTTTCCTCTTCCTGTCCAGATGGCTGCATCAGCTGACACCAGATATGAGTGTGTGTGTGTGTGTGTGTGTGTGTGTGTGTGCGTGTGTGTGCATGGGTACGTGCACACATGTACACTCTCATCACAGAAACCCTGTTTGCTAACATTACACAAAAATCATCATAACTTAACAGCTACCACCATATATCTGAAAATAAATGACTATTTTAATTTAGCCTGTCATAGACATGCACACATATTCAGCGTTCCCTGTGCTGTCATTCACGTAACAGTTGGGACGATTGTGCCCTAGTCGCCTACATACTATAGGAACCTAGATATTGACCTGTCAGGCTAAAGGTTCATCCAATCTGCACAAGACAGATACATAAGCTACTTCATCTGTGTTAGAGACAAGGCTACTGCTACTCTGCTAGCCTTTAAGAAATTAAACACAGAGTCTGCACACCAGACTACGCTCCCATGAACATTTATCAGATTACCACCACATGTGATGTTTTGAGCACGTATGCTCTTCTTCAGTAATCTACCAATACATGTTCATCCATGGGACTATAGTCTAGTGTGCAAAATCAAACTCTTTTTTTTCAGGTATTATTCTGCCCAGCACCCAGCCTTAATTTGTTTGGATGTGCAAGCTTTTGTACACTTTTGTTTTTACTGCGCTCACTTTTGCCACAGCTAACTGCCAGGGTTGGGGTCATTCAGAATTTGCAAATTAAGTTGTCTGAATTGGACATCAAACAGGAAGGAGGACTTGAACTTAGATTGAATTAAAGGAAGTAGAGTTGAAATAGCATTCATTGAAATCAAGTGACTCATCCTCTTCTTAAAATCATCTGAAAATAAAGTGGAGGAAAATGGAAACAAACTTTTCTGAATGTAATTTTACTTCCTTTAATTCAATAAAAAATATATTCAATATGCTCAACAATGGATGCCACCTGCTGTTATGTGTCAGTCTTAATGACTGTCTTTTACACTATAAAGGACAGCACTGTTAAAAATGTTTAGACATTTTAAATATTGTGGCAAAACAGAAGTAAATAAAAAATATCACAGATTCAGTGGTTTACAGGTAGATTTACAGAGAGAGTGACCTGGAAAGTAAAGCATTCCCTTTATTTTTATTTTGTTGTAACAGGAATGCACTCTCCAGTGGATGCATGCATTTGAATATTGCCTGTTTCTTTATTTTCATCAGAACTTGTGCTCTTTTGTCAAAAGGTTTTAATCACAATTAACTCAAGGGACTATATGGTTGCTTTTGTGACTTAGTTTATTTTGCTTAAGCTGCATAACTATAAAGGCAAGAGAGAAAGCTATGACAACAGATGACAGCATGTAACATAAAACAAAATACAATATCCATTGTCAAGCTGTATATCAGCCATGATCATAATCGGGTATAACTTATGAGTAACGAAATTCACAAATCATAAAATGTCATGCCAAAGAAGCAAGACATTGTCTTCCTTTTCCATACCCATCTCCCATAAACCATATAGATAGGCCTATAGGCCAGACCAAACATCAGTATTTACATACAGGATTATCAAGACAATAACTTCCTCAAAACATTGACTTTGCGCCTGTTGACCATAGGCTTATGCTTATGCTTAAAGCATGTCCTCAAAACAATAACTTTGTGCCTGTTTGTCATGCCAACAATTTTACAAGACGTGACTCTATGAACCACGGACAGCTGCTCTAGTCCTGCCTCTCAATTTCTCTGGACGCTTCGTTGATAGCAAAAGTAAAGTTAGAAAAAAGGGAACAATTACAAGCACTGTAAGGCGAGCTGGGCCTACGTACTAAGGTAAACGTTTAGAAAAACGTTTGTTATTCCCTGGAAAATATGTACTCGGTGTAACTGGTCCAGATCTTGTCTTCATTTGGGTCATTACTGGTGTATGCACACGTACCCGTGGAGTTGCAAGTCACCATGTGGAACCCAACCTCTGCCAGACGGTCAAACGCCTGCTCCAAGAAGTTATATTTCAGGTAATACCTGGAGGTGTATTTATCCGGGGTACGGTCAGGGTCGCGACTTTCATTCAGAGTTTCACCGAAAACCTCCTTTGCCAAAGATATCTTACTACAAACAGTTATTCTCGCGACCCTGCGGAACTTGGCGTCTGTTTGAATATCCCTCCCGATGGTGTAGGTACCTCGGTAACCGATGGTGATGTAACCAGACTTGCTCTGAAGCGGGAAGAGAGGAGTAGATGTTGGACTGGTCAAGGCAGACGCAAGGTGCGTTGTGCTGGAGCAGCCGACTTCGCTCCCGGGTGCGGTCTCCTCTGGATCCCCAGTCTCCTCTTTAAAGGAGTTGTCTTTAGTAACGGCAGCTGTTTTGAGGCGCCTTGACAGCTCATGAAGCAGAAAGAAGTCTGCTTCTCTCTGCAGTCTTCTCCTCTCTTTGAAAAAGTCGGGTAGAACAAGCTTTAAGTCCCGTAAATAATCCAAAATATAACGGAACAGAAAGCCATCGCGGTCGAAAAAGAAGCGGCCCTTGCCGTCTTTTGGCAAGTCGCCGGGGCATCTCTGGGTGAACGTGGTCCACAGGAGAGAGTTTGGAATCGAAGTAAGAGTTTGAAGTCGGGTAGTGTAAACCTGTCCACCCACGTTCAACTCTATTATCTCAGGGAAGGATAAACTTTGGCTGTCGCTGTGTGCCATCTCAGTCTGTATCTCTGCCTACAGTATATCGGTGTAATGCCAAGTGCCCCCGAAGACAGGGTAAAGAGGGAGTAGCTTGTATGAGTTGTTTGTACTGGCTGGGTTGTGCGTGGGAGGAGGGCAGGACAACTGAGCGATTAACTCTTCAGTGGCACTAAGACCGTACACGTAGCATGAGGCCATGGCTACTTTAACAATGCAGAGCATGAACCTTGAACAACACGAACAGTGAACTGAGCTTTAAATTAAGCTGCTGCTATTTGGAAACTTCATTATAGGGCTATCTGATCATGGGCTGGCTTCCTCAACTTTTTTCTTCAGTCATCTGTGTGTGTGTGTGTGTGTGTGTGTGTGTGTGTGTGTGTGTGTGTGTGTGTATGTGTTGTCCTTTCAAGAAGCCTTTGATATTCAGAATAAATCAGAGGGCCTTGTGCCAAGAGGCGGTGGAGTGGTTGGGGCCATTGGGACCACATGTACCCCTGCTGGCCTGGGATCAAGATCTGCCAGAACCCTAAAGACCTGCCAGAGCCCTCATTCCATTCATTGTCTCCCTCTTTCTCTTTCCCTCTCAGCCTTCCTACTGTTTGAGTGGAGAGAAAATACTATGGGAAATGGACTGTCCACTTTCCTTGAAAATAAAGAAAGAAAAGAAAAGGGGCAGCCTAAAAAGATTGGCTGGTTGGATTGGGTCAGTTAAAGGTGAGGTAGGCAGTTTTTCTTCTCAGTTCTCAACTACCAATAAATCAAATGCTCTGAGAAAAAAAATCTGGTATCTGCGACTGTCTCAGGCTCTGTAATCCTTGTTCCTGGGCTTGCATCAGAAAACTAACACCACCATCACGTTCCTCACCAAAAGGTACACATCTTGTGCAAAACCGCTGGCCAATTAAAGGCCAGGAAATATGTTTTCTTTTTTGAAAAATCCAGCTTGAATCTGCCGGTGCCTCTGGGAGGTTATGAAAAACCTTTGTTGCACAGTGCACAGCACCTGGTTTGAAAAGTGATGCAGAGCTTACTCAATTTCTGCTGGACATGTAAGCTCACTCTTGCGCGTTTCTCCTAAAAATTGCTTACCCCACCTTTAATGGAGACCTGACTTTGAGAATGACAGAGGCTTTAAGATTGTCTTGATGAGAGAGACATCTAGTGGACATTAAATGAAGCCGCATACTAGTGTGTAGAAGTTCTGTTCTCTGAAATAATATTATTTTATGTATTTGATTCAGTTATGCATGGCAGCTGCAGTGCAGTATTCACCAGTACACTAATGCACATACAGTAGTACTCTATACAATAGTGATGCACAGCTATGTGTGTTCCTGTACGACCCAAATAGGAAATAAACACAGATAATAATTCATTCTGACGCACTAAAAGAGCTGTTCAAAATGGACATAATTGTTTGCCAATTTTACATCACTAACTGAAAACCAGACTGTAGTGGAAAATGAAGGTGACTGCTATAGTAAAGCCTGGGCCTTACCAACTCTACACACTCAAGCACTATGCTAAGATGACTCATTTTCCAATATTCTCATATTCCATTTTTGAACTCCAGTAATTTGACTGTCCTCATGTCATGTCCTTCCTTTCTCTTTGCTCTTATATGGTCAACAGCTGTAGTTTTTACCCACCCACCTAAAGAGGGAGGGAATTGGGGGTAGAGGAGGGAGCTGGCTCCTAAGTCTGTTTAATAGACCTGGGCCCGTATTTATCAAGCATCTCAGAGTAGGAAATCAGTCCTAACTGCCCCAAAAATGATGCACATTTGATCCTACTTTTAGGAATAGGAGTAAAATCATTTTATGAACCTTCTTTAACCTAGGGGGAAATATCCTATCACCACCAGTATGTAGGAGAACTCGAGAACTGAGTTCCCAGCAGGCAAACAATAAAAAGATCACATTTTACTGCTACAGTTATTTCAAAATCCATTAATTTGGAATTTTTGTCTGAATTCTATGCAAAGTAGCATTATATCAATGTAAAAAGGAAATTATAGAAATTTGTGTTAAAGTATAAAAATCAACTAGCATTGAAATCCAGTTTGGGTAAGTATTCACTCCCTTTGCTTCATTTGAGTTTCTGGAAAGTTGTTTAATATTTCATATCATATGGT
>OMKL01138454.1:0-10742 GCA_900302295.1 Parasudis fraserbrunneri | reverse complement strand
CCCAAGCTGAGTGTTTTGAGTGGAGGGGATCTTTTAAGAGACTTCAAGCGTTTGCTGATTCGACGTCTCTCTCTCTCTCTCTCTCTCCTCCCACGCCGACGCAGTTTGTCCAGGTGTTCACCCACTCCCCAGCGATGGTGGAAGGGTACCGGGGGGGCAAGTTCCAACTGCTGGACGGGAACGTCAACGGAGAGTTCCAGGATCTGGTGAGATGAGATTTAAACCCATGGTCATCTCGTTTAGCTCATCGATCGTTTCGCATTGGCAACAATTCCAAGGATACTAACTACCGTTAGCATACCCCAGCTATCCTATACACACGTTTCTCCCCAAATGGGAGTTTAAATGTAACGTGCCCCAACTCGTATATGGAAATATATATGGTATAATATATGGTAATATGGAAATGCACTCGAGTGATGAATGGTGGCTCGAAGGTGCGAGGCACTTATTGTAATAGTGCGTTTTCATACTCTTCTTTCCTCCGTAGTGCATGTGAATGGAAGCCCGTAGAACTGAATGGTCACTTTTTTATGAAACTCGGTACAGTGACGGTCCAAGATGTCTTTTCAAAAGTTAAAAATAAGAATCATTTGAAAGTCAGTGGTACATGCTATGCAGGTCTGCAAATTTGAGATTGTCCGCCACCAAATGAGAGGATACGGGATATGGTCTATTAAAGCGATGATATGTAATTGTGGCCCCTGCTGGCAGTGACCGGTACTGTCTCTCAATACATTTCCCAACGAGCGTCTTTGCTCTGTTGCATCTGTGTGCTTTTTTTTTTTTTTTGGAATGCAGACTTTCTGCAGAGCTAATTGTTGGTGTTCATGGTGGTCGAGGTGGCTGCATATTTGTTTTCCATTGTTGCAAAAAAAAAAAAATACCCAGGGTTCTGTGCACAAATAAACATATCATGTCTCGTTCAGTGGAGGCATACGTTATTGCGAGAAGGCTGACCAAGCCGGGCGCGCCAGACCATGTGCTGAAACACGTGAAATTAATTCATTAATTTAGTAAGTAAGTAAGTAATAGAACAATTACACATTGTTGCTTTAAAGGGGCAGTTCACCCAAAAAAACGAAACAAAAAAACCCCATATTTTCCCCCTTACCCAGAGTGCTATCTATCCATCCAGATTGTTTCGGTGCGATGTGCCTAGTTTTGGAGATATCTGCTGTAGAGATGTCTGCCTTCACTCCCAATACAATGGAAGTGAATGGCACTCGGTTTGTGGCGCTCAAAGCACCATAGAAATACACTCGAAACCAATGTCTCCTTCCAGAAATCATGGCCCGGTTACTCGAGGTAATCCACAGACCTTGTTGTTTCATCTAGGAACTATTTTCTGCCGAACTACACCCCCATTGATTATTATGCCGGGGTACTTGGGTAGAAAATCACAGGTTTCCCTTATCGTGTTATCTACTTCAGAATCAATTTATTTTATTTGTAAAACAGTTGTGTTGTTTTTTTTTAATCATATTTGATATGATTATTTGACTTGGAAAATATGACTTCATTTAGAATGATCTCTTTTAATTTCTAGTGTTTCCGTTCTCCCTTCATCTTCTCCCCGTTGTCATTTTTCACCTGACAGGTCCCAGATGAGAAGATTGTGATGAAATGGAGGTTCAAGTCTTGGCCGTGTGGTACGTTTATCAGTTTTCTGTGTCGACCTGTCAACCGCAGCGACCTTCCCTCAGCAGAGGATGTATGAAATACAAGCCTATCTATAGACCACCACAGCTATTCATTCAGTACTTAATAAAGGGGTATTTCTTTTTGGAACCCCTAGACCTATTTCTTACCAGTGACGTTGTTGATCGGTAGAGTCCTGTCTCGGCACAATTCATATCGTTCCTCGTACTCTCTGAATAGTTAGCCACACGCCAATGCAAAGTCAATGGGGCCAAGTTCCTGTCTGTAAAGGCTGCCTGAGGCTCACTGAAATGTACTCCGCAGTGCACGCACAAGTCGATTTCGGTGAGCTTCAGTCAGCTTGTGCAATAGGTGTTGAAGTAGTGGGCAACAAATTAGGTAGTAGTAATAGTAATGATAATCTAGAGTATAATGAGAGTAATAAGGAATAGCGCAAGGGTTCCAAAAATCAGAACTATCCCTTCAAGATATATCATACACTACTTTTAATTTTTCTGAGGTTAAATTATCCATCCCCAAGACTACACAGTACTGCTTTTGGTCTTAAATGTATTATGGCATTTGAAGAAAAAAAATCGGTAACCTTGAACTTGAACCTTAAAAAAAACGGAACTTTGAAATCCTCATCGCCGTCCATAACGCGATGTCCACGAATGAAATATTTGTAAATCAAGCTATGCTCTCCCGGTTTCCCCCCTCCCCCCCAGAGCACTATGCAACCGTCACCCTCGCCCTGAAGGACTGCGGCGACGAGACGGAGCTCAGAATGGACTGCAGGGGCGTTCCCTCCGGCGAAGAGGACCGGACGAGGGAAGGGTGGAGGAGGTACTACTTCGAAGCCATCAAACAGACTTTTGGATACGGGGCTCGGCTTTATTAAAGAGTCGGTTTTCTCTTCTTATTTTCTTTTTTCTTTTTTGGAACCCTGCGGAAAAAAAGTGAAAGCGGTTATTTAATGTCGATAAATTATTCTTTTGGCGCGGTATCTGTCTTTGCACCAGCCCTGCAGCACACTTAACAACGAGCTGTGCCCTTTTTTTGGGTGGGGATGGAATACTGGCGGTCCGTGGAAGGGGTCTCTGGGTGGGGGGCGAAGGCTTTTCATTGTCTGTGCTTTACCTCACCGATCATGTATAATCAGACGGAGGCGATGTAGAGAACCGACCTTTTGATCTTCGAGTCACCGACGGCGTTCCAGAATTACTTCCCGTCTTGCATTGCTCGGTCCTCAAGCTCTGCACACTTGGAAGTGTCATGAAATAAATGCAGTTTTTAATGTATGTGTCCAATATTTGTCATCTTGTTTTGTGTCACGGGACTTATTTTCGAACTGGATATCCCATGCATGGAGCTAAAGCATCGACCAGTCATCGAAGGATAACCATTATAACCAATAGGGTCTGCCCTTCCTATTCCATTAATCTGACAGTATGGTAATCTACATTTTACTCTTTTTAAATGGTTTTTTCCCCCATGTTTAGTCATCTCTTGCACATCTCTGGCATCACAATATTCACAAATATGCTTTGATTTTTTAAAGTGATAATGTGTAATTGTGACACCTGCTGGCCGCGTACCGGTACTGCCTCTGTGTTTTGAATACATTTCCCATGAGCGTTCTTTACTCTGTCGCGACTGTGTGCTTCCTTTTTCGCACGCAGACTTTCCGCAGAGCGAGTTCTCTGGGTTTCTTTGGCGGTCGAAGGCGCTGTGCGATTGGTTTGCCGTTGTTGCAGAAAATACCCCGTGTTCTGAGCACGAAGAACCTACCGCCACATTGAGGGCATGTACGTCTGGTATCGCGAGAAGGCTGACCCAAGCTCGCCCCACCAGAACGTTTTGAGGCTACAGCAGCGAAATTTGTTCTGTACACGCTCCAGAAGATACGGGCTTTGCCTGCATCCCCCGCATCGAGACGCTGGTTTTCACACGCAGGTCAGAGAGGGAACTGGGCGACGGTTACGGATGTAACAACAGCTCTCTGATAGAACAAGAGATGCCGTTCACCAAGTTCTAAATCGGGTGATTATGTGATTGTATGGTATTTATTAAAAATGAATTTGGCACCATTTAGGAACCAGCATCATTGCAAAGTCTCGGTTTTGGCACCGGAATTGGAAATAATGTGAATAATACCAAACGCGGATAAGGAGAATGCCACACGCGGAGCATATCCTTGGGATAGAAGGCCACCTTCCATCAACAAGCTATTTTTGCAGCAGACATTTTGACATAGATGGGCAAATACAGGCGTAACCGCAGATCTATAATAATGAATGGATAGTTCATCATTCTACTGGTGTCTCTATGGTTACACCTGTGTTTGCCATCTGTGTTAACATGTCTGCTGTGAATAGGGACTACTAGTCTCCCCGGTGACCCAAAGGGGTGGAATGGATGCTATCCATGGTGCTGAATATGTTCCTGCCACCTAGTGGCCATGGGTGCCACAACGTGTATCCTGGTCCCAACTCAGTGATTTGGCGTCATTTATATCTATTCATATACAGATCTTATGGAAAAAAAAATGTCAACACAAGTCAACTCTGTGAATATTATTTACCGGCTAATGAAAGGTCTGACACCACACCGAGACACGCATTTAGAAGGCACTGATCCACAACAAAGGCAAGATTTCAACATCGATTTATTATTATGTCATTTCAGCGTCCATACCTTAGTAGGATTACTACAGAACAAACCAGGAACAAAGCAGTAAGCAATGGGGTTTATGGGTCTTACTAGAATTAGGCTAGCAATTGTTTTGGCAATGGTCTCATTTGTTTACTGTAACTATGCCAAGGTATCACAACCAATCTTACAATGTTATATGATATAATAGTGTTGAAAATTCTCCTCATAAGTGGCTTTAATCTTCTGCAATTCCTGGAATTCCTAGTATTATTATTATTATTATTATTATTATTATTATTATTATAATTATACTCCTTCTGTATTTTGTGAAATAACTTAGGCATAGATTGGTAACCTTTTTCTCATTTGGCATTATGGTCCATATTCAAAAAGAATTGTTCTGAACGGCGCTATAATGAGCACTTTCAGTCTGACGCTGAGTTGGTCTCAGAGAAGTGAAACTTGGTACAGATGTGTAGCTGTACATCCTGAATGAAAGGATGGTGTGCTCCTACATTCAAAGTAGGTGCTGGGCAAAAAAAAGAAGAAAGAAGTAAATTAAAAGAAATATTTTAATCCAACATGGATCTTTGTCAGGTCATTACTGTGTACTTCCTCCTTCACATTTTTTATTTTTTTATTTTTATTTTTTTAAATGCTCCTATCACATGTAAATGAATGAAGAATCATAGGTGTGGGCCCACAACCATGAGTAAAATGGCTGTTTGAAGTACATGTTTCAATAGGCAACATTTATAGACAAAGACAACTTAAGCAAAATGGCTGTTTGAAGTACATGTTTCAATTGGCAACATTTATACACAAGACAACTTAGATACAAAGATTAAAGTGGTCATGCGCATTTTTGTTTTGGTGACATCCTATGTATTTGTGATAAGTGATCATTGCTGTTGCGTTTTTGCAAGGTATTACCTCGCTCTCCATCTTGGAAATTCATCCACTCAGTAGTTAGAGTTAGTCTTCCATTCATTCCAAATAAACTGCTGTTTGGTTTGGTTTATTTAATAATAATAATAATTATTAATTATTATTATTATTTTTAAAAACAACAGCACATGACAGACACAAGAAAGGAACCACAATAGGCTATAATATTAATGTTGCTGCTGGTGACATAAAACAAATCCCTTCCTGTGTGCCAGATGATTTTCCTGGGAATGTGCTACCAGACACCACTGTTTAGAACAGCAAATATAATAGCATTCATGAATTTGTTTTAAGTAGAATCACTAATGTGTTTTATCAATTGGCAGTAGAGAGTAGCAAAATAGACATGTATTAATCTGAAAATGCTTGAAATTATTACTTTAAATGTTGTTTATAGACCTATCCCTTATCTTTATCCTAACCTTAACCACTCCCACTAACTTTAATACATTTAAAAACGTCCTTCCGGGCCCTGGGATCTAGCATCTACCATATTTGTTTAAACGGTGCACCGGCGCACGGAAATGGAGCGCTCTCGGTGTCGTGGACAAACCTGTCATATAGAAACTTCATTGTGTATACACCTAATTGGACGACATATCCCTCGCCTGCAACCATTGGTTAATGTCTCTCACAAGCGTGCAGTGATTGGTCGAGTCGAGGAATTAGGAAGTGTTGTACAGGGGTTAGAGGCTAACTTGCTAGCTGTGTATACTACTGATGATTAAATCCCAGATATTGCAGTTCGTAGTGTAAATCGTTGTATTGCATTACCAAGTTTTACCTTAGTAGCAGGTTTTAGAGCAATCGCGAAGTCGGTTTTAGCCACAGATTGCTGCATTCAAATCTTTGGTTAGCTTTTAGCTAACATCGTTAGCTCGTCATACCTAGCTCATCATAGCTAATTAGCTAGGTTACTAGCTCGCTAATGTCATCCATAGCTCGTTATTAGCCTGTATTTATCATTGCATTTCGTTAGCACGCCATTAGCTAGTTAATGTTCACCGCGTTGTCAACAACAAATAGAGGGCCCATTTCCCAATAGACGCCGTTAGCTCGATGATAGACAGACTGTTTATGGAGGACTTAAGATTTCAAAGTGGGACGAAACTTTAACTGGATGTTTTACAACAGAAATATCAACAGCAGCTACAGCTAGCAGATTGTTAGCTTGTCACCAACAACAATGGGATTTAAAGGGTCTTTTAAGACGGCGAGGATACTTAGTTATTTCACCATTCTCCTAATCGTCTTCATAAATGGAATAAGAACCGGTAAGTATAAAACGTTGACCTAGCTGGCTTAGGTGTGTGAAAGTGGCTAGCGGTGAGTCGGTCACCGGTTGACGTAGCTAAACCTCTGCCAGCAGCTGTTTACATTTGACAAGTTAATCTAATCGGGCAGCACCATCTTTAATGCTGTGATGTTTATTCTCTGCAGATGAAGAGCAAGAGGGGAATGATGGTCCAGAGTTAAAGGTATGTCATATTATCTCTATGTTATTGTTGAAATGGCAATCTCAGACTGCTCATGCATGCCTGGTCACAAACGTAGACTATAGTAAAACAATATAGATTATTTACAAGGTAAGCTGTACAAGCAGCCCGCCATCGGTTTCATTACTTGTATCAAGCTATTGCGGACTAATGTCTGTTCTCATTTGTATTAATTTTAATGTGTGAAGTTCTCACTTGTCTACATGTCTAACTTGCTCTGTCTGGACAGCAGGACAGGGTAACCCCAGCAAAGACAACGGGGGTATTCACTCCTGCTGTAAAAACCCTACAAACACACTATTCACTTGGAACAGGTGTTCTACATTGCTGTAATCATTTACATATGACACTCCAGATGTGATCTGTAGATTGTCTTTAGGAGGTTTGAACAATATTTTCTTTGCAACATTGTTTTCAATGTGTCTGTCATGCTAACAAAGCCTAGAGTCCCCTCAATATGTCTTAATGGGATTTGTGGGGTTTTTGGGCTGTAGGATGGACTCCATCAGAATACACAAAGCATAGTATGGGATACAGGGTACGTAGGTGAACTCTCGAGCACAACTTGGCTTAGGCTAAAGAACCAAAAAATTGCAAAAAAAAATTGGCACAAAAAGATGGCAAATACTGCAAAATATTTCTGTGACATGCTGATTTATTTAGTGCATACAGTAATATTTACAGGCGAATGCACAGTAGGCTACATTGTCTGAGCAAACCACATAGGCTAACCTGCCTTGTTTGGGACACAGACAACCTTGTTCTGACAGAGGAGGGTCCAAAAAGTCAAGCCCGGACCCAAAATACCTGGAAATGTATTTCCCGGATCCGAACCAGACCCATCTATTTTATCAATCTATTAATTGATTTATTTTACATTTTAACATGAACATACTCACAGAAGCTATTCAGCACCGGGAAGACAACTAGTCTTCTCGGAAGCCATTTGCTCACGTTGCTGTGACAACAGTGACCCATCGCAGACCGAGACCAGAGGTCGCCTGCTGTCCGAATACAATCACTTATTGCCACCTTGTGTCAGTCTACAGCTGTGACTGCTCTCTGAAATCGTCACAAGAATTTATTTCACTTTTAATGACAAGCAATAAAAAAAAAAAAAAAAAAAGCCAAACAATGCAGGAGCACGGATTCTGGCACGACACGGCATGGCAAGGTAGTGGAAAAGTGCCATATGTGAAAACACAGAGGTCAATTTCAGTGACTTTTTTCCCTCCCCTGTTCGATTTTTCCATTGACTTGCATAGTAGAATATAACTCAACTGAAATTTCAATTCAACAAGATTCTACCCATGTTCAGTGTGTAATGTGGTTTTCCCCCCATTTCACTGGTTCTCCCTCCAGTCCTACCACCAGCCAGACTCCGATGAGGACGAGGTCCCGGTGGGCTCGCGGATCACGGCGGGCATCAGGACCTCCGCCCAGGAGGCCTCCCAGCCTGAGCAGGAGAGGGAGGGGCTTGAGGGGGAGGAGAAGGAGGAGCTGCCCGACCAGCCTCCTCCAGTGGAGGAGAAACCTAAAGAGGGTAAGAACGTCACTGGTATTGAATCTGGCCCAAAGGTCGGGGAGTGGTTGGAGCTGGTGCCCGTGTGCATTGAATAGCGAGTGAAATTATGATTGGCTGTTAAGACTCTAATTCGTGATCGCGGCTACCAGGATAAACGCTACAGCAACGACATTCTTTCAGAGCATTTATTAGAGAACAAACTCGTGGTCATTACAGAGGAAAGCCATGCAGGATAATGACAACGAATTCGGGGAGGAGACCGATTATATAGTCGGGTACAAATAAATGTGTCAAATTTCTTTACCTGTTCATACGTTTCTCAAAATTCCAAACGTCCCTACCCAACTTAAAGAAACCAGCTGGGGTTTTTCCATTTTCATCCCTGGGGAAAGCCGTACAAGGCAACAAGGACACTCATGAGCTCTGACCCCTTGAGCTGTCTGGAGGGATGTCTGAACGCCTGAACCCTTTGCAACTCGGACTAATGTAAAAACGGATGGTATGTCGAATGTCGAAAGACTTTGTGTAAAATACGGATCGCCTCAGCAAAACATGGATTGCAATGGTAATCACACTGACTTGACAATGACTCGGTTACAGACAATGTATAAGAAAACAAAGTGTTATATTAGCCATGTTCTCATGCTAACAAAGACACAATATCGTTTACATATTATCAGACCATATATTATGGATTCACCCTGACCGCAGCTGCTTTCACCGTGACAGATCCTTCAAGTGAACGCGACGACTCGAATAGTTTATCATTCTAATCTTTCCAAATTTGTTGTGCACATTCATGAACCCCTAGAGGAAGAACCCTATTGATTTGACCCTGTGACCTTTCCTCTAGCACCGCCATCAAGCCAAACGTTTTTTAAGTTTTCAAATGAGTGTATCTCTTGACCCCATTAGTCGTACAGTCAGGAGAATGATAACCAGAGACATGTCTCCTCATGGACAGGATCTGTGAAATCCGCTGTATTAGATTTAAAGTTTTTCAAAAGTTGCTTTTTCCCCCCTACTCCTCCTAAGCTGTTAACCTATTTCTCACAAAACTTGCTTCATGGCATGCAGGGACCGGCAAATGTATAATTTAGATGAGTTGATAGGCCAAAGCGTATCACCACCAGATCCAATCGAATATCAGAAAAACACACGGTAAACATGGAAGTGATGTGCTACTTCTGAACGCTATTTCCAATTTTGTATAATCAGGTTTGTCATGCTATTTGAGGTTTTGCGTCTTTTGGCCTCACGGTGGTGCTATTCTCACAAAACTAAAAACGTGAACTACTCCTCAGCGGCTTGTCCGATCATGATGAAAATTGAAATGTACTCTCCATTTGCAACGTGCTGCTGATGTTACCGTTTATGCAGGTGATATGTAAAAAAACAAAACAAAAAAATAATAAAAATATGGCCACCATTTTGATTTTGTCAAAGATATATATATACATTTTTTCCTGCTCCTCCCCAGGCCGTTCTCTTGATTGTGACTCAACGTCTTGTGTGACATCAAGGGACCACCATTTAAAAAAGTTGAAGCTGAAGAAAGTTGGCAAGCCCAACTTTTTGACTGGATTGAGGGCGTGGTCATAAGATGTCATAAGTCTAGTTTCTCTATCATTCTGGTTTAAAAATGTGAAGTAAAGTTGTACGTTTCTAGAAGCGATCCATATTTTACGGCAAGACAATCCAATCCAATCTCTTAACTCTCAATATTGATAATTGCGTAAACGCTGAATTACTTTTGTTGTACTTGTTTCTGTAGCCTAAGTTAGCCTAAAAGCCTGTTGTGTAGTCCATTTCACATCGGTGTCATCACCTTTGACACAAGCAAGCCGAGGGTTTTTGGTGCAAAGCTCTGAAATGCTGCATCTAACCTGGGAGATGGTTCCTCTACATAGAACCAGTGTTGTGCTTGTTAAGTTTTAAAAATTTACAAAAAAAATATACAAAATCCTCAGTACTCATTCCAAAAGTAATATCATCACTTTACAAATGTCATAATCTAAAAAAAAGTCAAAGTGTTGCTTTCATCACATTCTTTGGATGATATATCTGAAATTGCTTCCAGCCAACTGGGGGAAGATCATAGGATCAACTTCTTTTAGATCACATGATGGTGGGGGGGGGGGTGATAATCTAGGCAGTGGGTCTCTAAAGAAAAAAAAAAATATTTTGCCCTGCGAAGAAAGCCTGTTATTATCAGCGGACCTACTGTCAAAGTTAGTTCCTGGTAATCTTCTAGTAATGATTTTCCGTTTTCCAAAGAGTTGATGGGTCAATAGGCGGTTATATTCTCTATGTTTCGATCGCTTCGCTAGGACCCAACGTGCTGCGGAGTGGGCTAGACGCCCACAAGTTACCAGGGTGATCTACCCCGGTAAAAAAGTGAGCCACCTTTGTGACACGGAAAACCCAGGGTTAAAACCTGAAGTTACCTCGCTAAACCCATAATCTAGCTTTGTAGT
>OMKL01138441.1:0-13148 GCA_900302295.1 Parasudis fraserbrunneri | reverse complement strand
TTCAACTTGAAGGATAAACCAATTGATCATTCCAAGTGTCTTGGGTAATAAGTGAAAGTGATAAATCATGGCATTGCACTCGGGTTTATGAAATATAGTTGGTCTTTGCAGGTGAGGATGAATTACCCAGCAGCTGGTGTTCCTCCAGGTATGGAGGTGGTGGTGTCAGAGTACGCTGCTCTGTTCCTCCAGGTATGGAGGTGGTGGTGTCAGAGTACGCTGCTCTGTTCCTCCAGGTATGGAGGTGGTGGTGTCAGAGTACGCTGCTCTGTTCCTCTAGGTATGGAGGTGGTGGTGTCAGAGTACGCTGCTCTGTTCCTCCAGGTATGGAGGTGGTGGTGTCAGAGTACGCTGCTCTGTTCCTCTAGGTATGGAGGTGGTGGTGTCAGAGTACGCTGCTCCGGCTAATAGGAGGGATCTGCCTACAAGTAGAATTGCGGGGCTTCCATCAAGGGCTTTGCACCACAGTACAATTAGTCCACACAAAACATTAACATAAAGATCAGACTGGGCACTTTCACGGGGAAGTGACTTAAAAGTTCACACAAGTTCACATCACAGTGGCGGTGTCAATCTTACGCCTCCACCGCCGTGATTGCCTCTGGTTCATTCAGCTAGAATCAGTTTAAGGTGAATAGCCGGCGTAATGACAGAGTACACACTTTCTTGCTTGCATTAACAGCTGTTTTTTTTTTTTGTTTTTTGTTTCTTGATAGATAAAAGTCCCAAATAATGGGTTTTGTGATGGAGTGAAACAGGGATAACAAATTGGCCCTCTGTGATAACAACCCCCCTGTGTGCTTCCCGGATGTATGAGACAGACGGACTGGTGGAGGAGAGGCTGCGCTCAGACAGCTTTGCACTGGGGGAACAAGATCCATGCCCCACAGAAGGATGGATAGTGTAGATCCGTAATGGTCCCACTGCTTTTGACAAAGTGACCCACTGCAACCTTCATCCTCATCGGGCGTAGTAGTGAAAGGGCATCGGTGGAGGAGCCAGGCTGAGATAAGTGAGGTCTGTCGCTCCGGCTGGTGTGTTATAAATGGCCTCCACCTCAATCACGTACGCGAGACAAGAGAGCTATCTCCTGTGACATCCTCTTTTTGACTTGACATGCAAAAAAAACAAATTGATACAAAGGGACAGAGGGAAAGATTGAAGCGAGGCACTGAGTGGCAGTAGACGCGGGAAACTTGCAGATATTTGTTCTCACGTAGACCTCTCAATACGAATAAGATCCACGTTGTAGAGAAACATGTATGTGATATGTAATATGAAACCTGTAGGAATTTCTCCCTCCCTCGACTCTTTGCCCAAATATCACAATCCCAGGCAACACTATATCATTTTATCCTATGGATCAGATGTCAACCGCCATGCATTTCTATGTTTTAATGCCATTGTGAGAGTGGCCATTTGCACCGTTAAGTGCTCTCTGCATGCTGCGGAGCAACAGAAGAGGCTTCTACTGTTGTATATAAGGCTAAAGAGATTATATAACCTTGACTGTGTGTTTTATGTGGGTGTTGCTATGGACAAGCACAGCACTCTGTTGATCAAAGTGTCTCTGAAATAGCAGAGATGGTTGACAGAGGTTGGCCGAGGAGATAGATGGTTCCTATCAGCCCACACTCTTTAGCTAGTTTGTTCTTTCTCTCCAAAAAAGACTTTGACTTTGTGTTCTTGTTTTGACCGCATGCACAACACATTGTCTCTGTTGTTGTAAACCAAAGCCCAGGCATTAGCTTTCTTTGCCAAGCCTCAGACTGGGTTATTAATCACGTGACCGCAGTTCACTGAACTCTGCCTTCAGATGTGAGACTCATTTCTCCAACCTGGGTAATCAACTTGGGGAGGAACAAAAAAAAATGTAATCAGATATTTCAGGTTTTCTCCTTGAAATGCTTTGTAACTGTGACTATAAATGCCAAAATCCACAAGTAGGATTTCGTTTGAACTATCTAACGTTGAACTGAACGTGTTCAGTTTCAAATGAAAGCTATGATCCTGCTGTACAAATGCTGTTAATTTGCTTTCCATATATGTTTACTAATACGGTGATGTGTGTGAAAATATGCTCCCAGGACAGCCAAAACTTTCATTTAAAATAGGATTTGAGCATAGCAAACAGGTGGCTCATGAAAGCTACAGTACTGAGAATGAGTACAATACACTCAATAGAGGTGCAGTACAGCAATTCATAGCGAAGGCAGGGCTTTTCTACTTTTAAAATAGGCAGCTGTGCAAATTATGCTTTTCTGCACAAAATCTTGGACCTTATTGTACTAACTTAACTGGACACGGGTAGATGTGATGGACCCTTTTCATTTGTGAGGAGCTATCGCCGTGCCTGTGGGATGGCTCGAGAGCCCAGAGGTGGCCTGGAAAGGTGACCTGGCAATTTTGTGGCTGATTACATGGCCTTTTTTGTCCTATTCTGTCCTCCATTACTGACATAGCTCAAACGTTTCCTATCAAGGATAAAGTAGAGACCTTACCCTTTCATTCAACCCATCATCACCTTTGTTGCATTGTCTTGGGTTGGCCTTCCTTTCCTGTGATGTTGAACAAAGTGGAGTTGATAAGGCAAAATGAAAATAAATCTGTTGGGACATACGTTTACTTTTAGAAGCATAGTCAAGGGACCAGTAGAAATCCAAAGCTCTGGCATGCCCAGAGTTCCTCTGTATCCCTGTATAAATGTCATACCAGTCTGTGTCATATGTATCAGTGTCACACCAGTAGGTCAGCGGATCCCTTTGATGAATGATTAATCTGTACATCTCAATAATTTTTTTGATCTCCAGTAGCAACTTAACTGAACTTTAATTACATATGAACTGAATCTTGAGATACTAAAATAAACATTATTATAATTATCATTGCTACTACTACTACTACTACTACTACTACTACTACTACTACTACTACTACTACTACTACTACTATTACTATGATTATTATTTTAATATATGGGGCCAAGATACTATTTATTTCCTTATCTGTCAGTAATCATAAACACACAGGCACTGGTTTTAACAGGTTAACGGAATCACTTCCTGCAAGAACAGGAAAACCCCAATTGGCGTGAAGGAGAAAAGTGAAGGAATACGAGTGAAAAAGAAAAATGAGTGTGTGGAGAAGGGCAGATGCTGGAGGTCAAAGTGAGCCCCTTTAGGTTCCTTGTCCCCTGCCTAGCAAAGCCCTCCTCTGTCACACCGCTGCTGCTCCCCGCTCACACAACACTCTCCGCATTCAACCCATTCAGGTGATGTGTTGTGCCCTTCCCACCAACACACTGATGTTTAATTCATTCCCAGATACCCGGGGGACACTCATAACAACAACAGAAAAAACAAGAAGAGAGAAAGGGAGAGAGAGAGAGAGAGAGAGAGAAAAAAAAAAGAAGAACGAAATTAGAAAAGGACCAAAACGTTAGCTTTTGTATTTCCCATTGGTGAACGTGAAAGGAATGAGGGGGCCCACAAAAACAAACCGGAGGAGAAGAACTCATTTGATGGAGAAAAACTGACAATAGGAGGTGAGGAAACAAATAAATCTTCTTTTGTTTGACTTCAGGCTTGTAGGGCAGCGAGGATGTTGCTGGACACTCCGGCAGCATGCGCCCTCTTAATCAGGGGTTGATTAAGCACACTTTCAGAGGCATGGATTAGGGGGCTCCCCTCGGACTTGGCTAAATTGGTTGGAAAGGAAGGAAGGCAGAACGTTGAGAGCAGCCGGGGGAACTTTTGATGTGTCAGTCAGGGTGCCTGGCATGGTTTGCTTTTATTGACCTCCCCAGCCTTGATTTGTGACAGATCCCCAGGCGCTGGGGGGTGTTGGAGAGGAGGGCTGGATGGGTGGAGAAGGTTAAGGGGAGATTTAGTATGCGTGCAGATGGCTGAAGAATTCCCAAATTCTGCTGATCCAATAGAGTTGTCACGGGCATCAATGCAGTTCATGAGAACGAGTCATACTGTAGCAGCATGAGTCAGTGGAGCATTTTACAGCTTAGCTATTTTCTATCAGGGAAATTTCTCACCATCCACCCTTTACTTAGACCATGAAAGCAGTTTGTAAACAGTGGGTTTGACTCAAAGGTCTGTGTTGTCTCTTATCCACCATTAATGGGTTCACCAAAGTGCACCGGTGCTAATATCTACCTCCCCGTATATTGATAGTGTGTGTGGTTTATGGATTTATGGTTCCTAATAGTATGATGCTTTTCCGTGCTGTCAGACTGGTTTGTAACCCCTTCAGAGAGGGGATGGCATTATTCATGTTGCGGTGGTAGCACTGCTATTAATGTAATGAGTCAGGCTGTTAATGTGATCCTGCCTCAGACACAAAGGGGATCTCTCAACCTGAGCTCCTGCCGCAGACAGAGACCTCTGCGCCCTACATAACAACGACGGGACGTGTCATAGCTGATTTATTTTGCCCTTGAACCTACTAGTGATAGGACCTTGTGGGATAGCCTTTAAAAGAAGCGCCTGGCCGGGGAGAGACGAAATGAGCACTCTGTTCCCACCTATTGAAAGCTGTGCACTACAGCTGAAGGCTTTTAGAGAGAGCACTGTAATCTAAATGTGCTATTTCTCACACAGAACACAGCGCTGGGATGGGCTCTGATCAGATAGCTCAACATGAATCTGACTTGACCTGTGTGCAGCAGTCACCGCCTTCTGCATCGTCGGCCATGACAGGAATTTGCAATGGATTCCAGGAGATAAAGATCAACACAAATTCAACACAATACATTGATACAGTGTGGGTACAGCCGTACCTGCAGATTTCATAATGAATAGATAAGGATTAATGTAATTTCAAACTGTCAACTCTCGCTTGTCAGGTTGTCACGAGTGAGCTTATCACTTTGCCATGATTTTATTTACATGACAGAACATAAACACCATGGCTCCTTCATATCCCAACCATAAACATAACTCCATGGCAACCGGAGGCACATGCTCAGAAGTGTTTTAAGCAGCCTTATTAACTCCATCCACTTGCCCATGTAATTAATGTGTGCTTACAGTGCAGCTAATATCAAGAATGTAACCTGCAAAAGCACACAATAATTACGTAGGGGTTTGAGTGACAGAGATCAGGAAAACAAATAGAGGAGGCCTGCTTCTAGCCTCATCAGGAGGCATATAGTGTTGGTCCAGGTTAATGGGCCTCCTCCTGGGAGGGATTAGCCAGAGTTAGAGAAAGTAGGGGACCATTTCAATTCAGTCTAATAATGTCAGGATATTTTTAAAAGCTTCTTTTATAATCTCATTGTCACAGGCAATTTACAAGTTCCTTGTCCAAGGCTTTATGCAGTTATCCTAACCAGGTGTTATTAAGACAAAGGTGATGTGAAACAGCAGAGAGAGAGCCTTTAATGGAGCTAGACAGTGAGTGAAGTGTCCTATTCCAGAGATGGCCACTTCTCCTTCTCCTAGTTTGGTCCCCAGCTTCACAGTGAGGTAGTTAATTAAGTGAAACTTGATTGAACACCACGGGATGAGAACAAAAAGTCATTGAATAGTTTTATATGTTTGGTCAGTGCAGTAGTGCAGCTTGGTTATCCGAAGCAGGACTGGAGTTCAGGCCTGGTGTCTCGGCCCTCGGGTCCCAGAGTCTGTGCTGGGAGGGAAGTCTTAGTTTATAAGGGGGATGCCACTTGTAGTGGAGTGGACCTGTGATCGATTGGGATCTGAAGTGGCTTAGCTGTGCCTCTGTGTGTCAATAGCATAACCTTCTCTCTCACCCCGTGTGATAAACCACATGCTCCCCTGCTACACATGGTAATAACTCAGTGTGGACCAATGATTTTTCTGTATGATTATTAAATTTTCATACCATCATCTTATTGCTGTGTGATGTTTACACAATACCTCTGAGTCCTTAAAATCCTGACTGCCCCTAAAGCAACCCCTGAACCCTGGGCTGCAGACGCCAAAGAGTTAAATGTTGAATTGACAGCCAATTAGAATGCACTTCACAGCGCCATAGATTGAGACAAGGATTTAATTGGCTCCATATCAGGGTTAGATAGCGCCGTTGTTGACTTTTGATTAGAAAAAAGAAAGGTAAAAAAAAACACCAACAACAACAACAAAAAAACAAGGTGACTGATATTGCGGTGATAAGCAAAAATCCCAACTCAATCCCATCGATACGATTCTCGGGTGCACAGGTGACTCACCTTGCAGCCAATGACAGTGCGGCTCAAGGGCCAGATAGGCATCGGAGGTTGTCTGCTGTGTCTGCATTGTCATACATTTATTGCTGTGTGTGCATGTCAATTTCCCGGACAATCATCACTGTTGTTCTCAACATACTGTCGACTTAGAGGTCAAGTCATGCAAAAGCATAAATTTGAGGTGCTTTGGTGCCAGGTAATTCACCGCATGCTACAGTGGCACTCTTCAGAGGGGTCACCTTTGAGTAGCACTTTTATAGCTCTTTTATTGGCAGCTGTGAAGATTCACCATCACTGAATCTGAATCACCTTTATTATTAGCACGTTAGCCTACATATACATGCAGTTCACCTCCGTGCTGTTTGTGCTAGGGATACATGGGACATAATGCTTACTGACACATGGCACAAAACACATACAGTACCTCAAATAATAGTGCAGTGAAATGGTTGCGTGAGCTTTTCATGGCCTGTATGGTTTGCCAGAGATCTGCCGTCACTATGGAGATTCTATTTGTCTTCTCAGTTTCAGTCATATTCCGCAGACGCTCCGGTGTGTATTGTTTTGATTCGGAGAGAACCTTTCATGGTTAGTAATTTCACATACAGTAGTGCAGCTTCACAGCAAGCAAAGGTGCATCATGTTCATTACCGGGTGAGGTTAAGTTCTCTGTGTGTGGCAGGACTCACCGGGCGAACACACTCGTGTTGACATTGTCTCTCTTTGTCTAAGCTTGTTATCTCTTGCCCCACAGTTTGCGTCATTCATTCTAAAATGCCACTGTATGCGTCTTAGTTGCTTAAGTCTATCAGTCTCCATGGAAACTCATTTTTACCAATACTTCACTGGCACCATTTGACCCAGCGCTCTTACTTTGCATCTCAGTGCTTTGTGTGGAGGTGGCCTGTTTTTTTTTTTCGTTTTTTCTTTGGGAGATTAAAACGTGTGAAGGCAAATGGAGGTCCTACTGTTTTCATCGCTGTCATACTGAATAAGCAATTGGGGGGAAATAGGAAAGGTCGGTAACACACGACTTCAAACCACATTGGGATCCCTGTGCTTTTAGAAGCCTGGGGGAAGTGTGCACTTAACACAGGCAACATCAGGGAGTCCATGCACTCTATCAGGTAAAATAGGGTTGGAAGTGAACCACTTACAGATTCGATTGTTGTTTGATTGTTGATATGAGATGCCACCAAATCACCCTCCTGTTTGAAAGGTTATTAGCTAGTCCTATTCCTTCTTTTCCTGATTTGTTACACTATACGCTCTATTTTTATGATACTATATTTCCATGTGTATATTTGCAGCTACTCCATGTATTGAACCGTTTCTGTTCCAGGAACTATTGGCTCTGGATCAATGGAGAACGGGATTCCCTTTGGAATATTTACACTCTCTTGTCTCTCTCCGAAAGGTCCTCAGATAATTGCTTGAAGTGAGAGTCCGGGAAGGTCAGCCAAGAACCCCGCCGTAGGTGCCAAAGTGAAATCTACAGGACTACAATTACTTGAGCAGTCTGAGGCGCCAGAACAAAGTGAATGACAGGTATGAAATAATTCATATGAATCACCTGCTGTATTATGAATAGCCACCTGCTGAGAGGACACAGCTCGGTCAGTTATCCACAGAATTGGTTCTGAATAGCCCCTTTTTTGTCATTTGTTGGCAATTACCCTAATTCTCTTCATAATATAGTCACAAATTAACCTCAGAGAACATTTCTTCCTTATGGCATTTAGAGACAAGGTTGAAGTTGACACACCAGCAGTGCCACAATGATGTCGCTGCTATTGTGTCGCGTGGAAACCTTGTATCTCCGAAAGGGTAGACATGTCAGGAATACAAAAAGAAAAAGAAAAAAGAAAAAGAAATAAAAGCTCTGATGGGTACCCATGTATTCTATTTTATTTTAATTTTATTTATAAGTTCTACATTGGGTTTTGAATATGTTTTAATTCGGGCTACCCCCTCTAAGTCGATTAGCCAATTAATCGGTTGTTTTGGTATTATTTGACTAAGACCTCGTTAGTCGATTCGTTTTTAATAAAACATTTGTATGTATTTCCATGCTGAATGAGTTATATCCTGAAAGATTCTGAGATCAACTTTTTCCTTTCCGATTTCTCCTTTGACTTCCATAATAAAATTGAACAGGAGAATGCCACTGAAATTGCACCTATCTGTACTTTCAGTGACAGGAAGGTGATTATTTATATTTTCTTTGGAGCCTCAGGGAGTGGACAACATAACACAGAGGACAATTACATACCTCGTACTGTGTTTGAGTATTCTGTCCACTGTACACCTAAAATCCCATTAAGTCCTATTCAAATGTATTTGGAGGCATTGATCTTTGCTTCGTTAGCAGGAAAAACTAAATCATTTCATGAATGACCACTTAAGGGTCACAGACTTCGGGCAGTCACTGATTGCAAAGGATTTGCAACCAAATATTATGCACAAACCTCTATTTAAGTTTATGATAATTTGTACAGTTACTTTTGGTCCCCTAAAATGGGGGACTACGACTAAATATAAAAAGGACTACAATTTGGTCACAGTGGACCCGATATGGATGTAAACACCCTCAAATTAAAGCTGAAATTCTGCACATTAACCTCATAGTCATTGTTCCATTTCAAATCCAGTGTGCTGGAGTGCAGAGCCAAAACAACAAAAACATTTTCACTGTCCTAAGACTTCCATACTGCACTGCATCTACTGTAGGTCTCAGAGGGTAAAGAGCTACTTCTGCATGACTGCATGTGGAAAACACCATTTTTTTTCTTAGTTGAGGACAGCGCTAATCTTAATGGTCCTTAGTGTCAGGAAAACGTCCTCACAACATAGAGAATCATCAACCATTAAACATTATAATTCAAGTAAAAATATGCAAATATTCAAATTTGGAGATACAAGGTTTTCACCTGGCAGCAGATTGTGTTGTCCTCAGCTACTCAGCCTCCCCTTCTGATATAAATAGCTGAGCTCTTTCTTTTTATTGCTATTTTCATAATCTCCATTTTACCCAAACATACATGCTGTTGAAGTCTACACATGCAGGAAATTGTTCATAAAGAAACTCTGCCATCTTGAGGATCACTCACATCTTGTTCCTTCTCTCTCTCTTTTCTTGTCTTACCGGGGACTCATCTGACCTTGTGTTCAGCAGACATACGTGAAAAGGCTGTCAGTCAAATCATTATGCCGTCTTTGTTTCCTTGTGGTTGTCATTCTCTGGAGGAGTCAGGCAGTCTGACTACTTAAATGTGGTGATTCAGTGCTCCTGGCTGAATGCTCCTCTGTCCCCCTTTCCAAATCTTAGTCATTGCCCCAGGGTAAGGTGGAATGGAGGAAAAAGGAGCTTAATCGGTTGCTGAATGAAGTCTCAGCCATTAATGGTTGGCAATAATAGTTTAGTTTTTACGACTCCCTCTGCATGAGGCCCAAATGTTTGAGAGACTTTAACTTGTAGAAGGGCACCCGTTTCTGATTGGCCTCCCGAATGTCAAGATGTCAAACAGTTTAGATTCTTTAGAATAAAGGACACAAGATTAAGGAGGCTATTGCGTTTCTGTAAGCCTTATAGCAGATATCACCATTGAAATGGCAGTTATTTTGCTGGGTCACGACCAAATACCACATTTTCTAAAACAACAACAACAACAACAATGATAATAATGATAATAATAATTTTAATAATACTAAATAATAACTAATAATAACTAATAATAACTAATAATAACAATACTTCTACTACTACATCTACTATGTCTACTACTACTACTATTATGTAGAGGGTTGGAAATTGGCCTCTATTCTAAGTTTCAAGGAAAACAGACACCCCCTTATTTCTTTTGAATATTGTCGACTAAACTAACATGTTATCCTATGTTCTAATAGTGTATTAACTATAAATAATGGCTACACCACCTGGTCAGTAGGTGGCGTACTCAAACTGGACAATGAGGGAAGCGTACTGCAGAATCGAGCGCCGGTCATGCGTACTGCAGAATTAAATGTGCGCCGAGCTGACAACACGAATTAATGGTGTCCCTTTCCTCATTGCTCCACAGGTATGGAAATACGTTTAAAAACAATATGGTTTTGGATTTACAATTGTATGAAGTGTTTTATAAGCCTTCTGTACAAGTTGTGAAAGACAGAAATGTTTCAGGAAGACGTTTGTTTGAATGTTAGCCGAGAGTAAAAAAGGTAGAATTCGTTCGAGTTAACATCAAAGGCATGCCGCCTTATTCTCCGTTTAACTCGGATGAAAGTAATGGAAATGTGTTAGATGGGTTTTAGTGATTTAAATATGTTGTACCATGGCATAAGTGATAAACCCTGTAGTTAGAGTCTTAAATGTTAGCAATATATATTGTTTGAAGCACTTGAAGAAATGTACAATTGTTTCAGTTTCTGTAATGGCCGCGTCCTTAACGCGCGAAAAAGTGTAATGGCGAAAGATAGAATTAGACACGGTTCAAGAAGTGAGCGTAATAGTTTAATAGTTCATGTTAAAAGTATATGTTTAAAAACGGCTTTTTGCACAGAATTACAGTAATGTAATAGCAGTATTTCATTGAAAGGGTAACAGAATGAAATCTGTATTTTTGGTAACTTGATAAAGTGAAAGTGTATAAGAGAAATCAGAGAAAATCACTTCAATGTTGTGTTGCAATAGAAAAAGGGAAATGTCAAAACATTTCTAATGAATGTATTGGGCGACAGTGTTTAAGTAAATTGGGCGATAGTGTTAAAGTAAAGATATGTGTGTTTTGATGTTAGTGAGTGAATGGTTATGTACAGAGTAGGATTTGAATGGTAAATGTATATGGGTGAAATGATTATTTTTGTATTGTGAAAAAGAAAATGAAGTTGAAAACTGCAGAATTAAATGTGCGCCGAGCTGACAACACGAATTAATTGTGTCCCTTTCCTCATTGCTCCACAGGCATATTAGGGTCTGTGGTAGCGCGTTTGCTGCCGGCCCAAGTACCCCTAGGCTTGAGGCCGGTAACAAAACCATACATCTGGAGGGGATATTTAATTCATGAGGACGGTGGACAAACTCAGTGGACAAATGACCCACTTGATCCGCGACGGCCTTTGGGAAGATGACAACGGTGAATTGTCACATGCTAAAATCTCTCTGACATTCACCTACATGCAATCAAATGATGGGGATTTTACTAGCCCGTGTGGATAGTACATCTTGGCCGGGGGCTCGTGCCAAATCGTCCTCCCGTAGTCTTTGAATAGGGTTTAATGGAGATTGCACAGCGATGGCAGCCAAATGACCCCCGCTGGACTAGTGCCCAAGGATCCGCGTTTAGTCCTCTCCCCACATGCAGCAGTTAGTGAAACGCACTGCGCAGTTAACGCCGTGCGAGAGGCCACGTTAATGCGCCTCACTGATGGAGCTTAATGGTTACCGAGAGAGAGAGAGAGAGAGAGAGAGGAGATGGAGAAAACGAGTCAACGTTGGTGAAAGAGACTGTGAAATTGACTTTCGGATCTACGGTGTAAGTATTACTTCTGAGGATATTCATAATTAACACTGTTGTATTATAAATGCGGCTCTTCGAGCACTCACCTAATGTAGATCATAATGTCATACAATATCCAAATTAAATTAGTCACAATAGGGGCAGTTTTACGGAGACACATTACAAGTGATGAGCCCGATAGAGGAGCATCTGATAGCTCCAACGCTCCGCTACAGCTGTACGCGCTAAACTGATGTGTTTCCTACAGTACATGTCTAGTAGTAGTATGTCTTCTATAGTCAGAAGAAAAGTATGAGGCAGGCTGGCACCTCTAGAAAAACACACTGGTCATTGTCAAGGTTTAACAGTAAAAAGGCCTTCTCCCTGACCCCTAAACACACCTGGTTTACGTCAAGGCTTTGCCGATCAACTAATAAAAACCTGCATCAATTAACTACTGGCCAATCACAGGAGACGGGACATGTCACCAGATACTAATTGCTTGCTTTGAGGTGTTTATTCATAGTATTCAATTGCAGACGTCTTGGTTCCACACAGGTGATTGTAATCAAAGTGCGGGTGATTTGTCATGAAATGACAACCGTGGCCAATGAGCCGTGGCACAGCGCCACACTGTATGGCAAAACGCCTCATGGGAATGCTATGAATAGGCCGAATCAACTTAAAGGGGAATGCCACCCATTTTAAGGATTCACATCGTGTTCTTCCCGTGCCCCAGGACAGTTCACTCGGTATTCGTGAGCACGCTCCACTCCCTCCTAAAAGCTAGAAATCAGGGGAGAGAACCCTCCAATCGGTGATGTCACCGGGATGTAAAATCTGGGGCTGCTCCCTAGACAGTGAACGGGGCTCTTACTTTATGAGGCCATGCCGTGTTTGTGTGAGCTTTTACACCCAAATGAGGTTTCAATTCTGGTTCAGACCTGCTAGCAAAAGCTAGAATATAAAGTTAAAGAGCTCGCACAAACATTTGACTGTGTTGCTATAGTTACAGTTTGAAGTATTGCCAAGCCCTGTGTTTACTGATATCCTTATAGCGCTGAACGGACCCTTTTCAGAGATGTGTAAACACTGTCAACACAGCTGCTGCGTACAGTATAACAGTGATAAGGGGTCTGTTTGATTTAGGTGTTCCAGTGAGCCAGTAGGACACCTGAATCCCAGACCAGTCCCAATTCAAAAACCAAACACGACTGTTTCTACCCTCTTAATGACACGTCTGTGAAATGGGTCCATTATTGGACGGTATGAATACCGATGCGGACGGGACAAACCAGACATACGAACCAGCGGCATTAATAATTTACAATAAAAAGCTGCTTCACAAACGGGAATGTGGAAGTCGGAGGTTTATTCGGCCCGAGGATTGTCGCGAATATGCTCGTGTTGGAGAAACAGTTCCCCCGTTGTGTGTTGCTTTAATACCCTTTATCCCC